>JAQBSW010011924.1:0-18411 GCA_029291075.1 Eudiplozoon nipponicum | reverse complement strand
TGCATAAAAGCTTTCCATTCGAACCAGTGGTCTGGTGCCTATATGAATCCCATAAGAAAGAGTCATGAAATTGGAACTAGATCTGGTCATTTTGCAATATCTCCACCATTGGTGGGGAATGTTGCGAGCAAGCTATTCTCTTTTTCAAAAATTTACAAAATTTACAATCAATTGCCAAAGGGGCTTAGAGAAACGCCTCCAACTAAAATGTCTTTTAAATTTTTATCTACCGAACTAGAAAAAGTGTTCAATCCTGCTGATATTTTTAATTTTGATTATGATAATACTTTCTCATGGTTAAATAAAAGACAGGATTAATTATTTTTCAGCAATATAATTTCTCAAGATTCTAAAAAACTGAAATGTTATGCATTATATCATCTTGTTAATCAACAATGCACACAATCAATTATTAGTCATGGTTCCCTTTTTTTTCAAATGTTATACTCGACTTATAACATAAATTTTCCTAATTTTGATGAAGTATCTATCACTGTTTACAGCTGATCTTTCTGACGCTGATAAATTGTACAGTACAACTAATTGCACATATATATCTGATGTGATATCTTTTTATATTGTACATTTTCTAATTTTATTATTTGATGCAACATGTGTGGTTTGAATCCAAATAAAAATATTTTATTCTATTCTATTCTATTTTGATGATGTATCTATTATTCCTTACAGCAGAACTTTCTGATATTGAAATATATTGTACAGTACAACTAGTGAGATACATTTATCTACATGAGACTAATTGCACATTTTTATGTGATGTGATAACTTTTTTATATATTGTACACTTTCCAATTTTATTATTTGATGGAACATGTGTGGTTTGAATCCAAATAAAGATATTCTATTCTATTCTATTCTAACATTGTTTACAATATACGTATGATAATTCGACTTAGCCTTACCACATTACCTATTGGAAAAAGATCTGATTTTAATTGTAAGCACGGCCCATGAGAATAATTTTCTCCAACGACCGCTACCAGGCATATGTAGGAATGGCAGAGCATCGCTAAATAAACAGAGACCCACAATAGCTCCTTCATGACAATACATGCAAACAGGCACACACAGAAACTAATCATAACAAACAATAAATAGAAGTAAAACCAAGTCAGATTTGTTGCCACCAACATAATCAAATGAAAACGCAGGATGAATATTAATGAGGGTTGTAAGGTGAAGTTTAGTAGTCAAAATAAATTTCCTATATCCCATTTGTTCTTAATGTACTTTTCTTTCTAAATAGAAATATCCAGTGTAATATATATATATATATATATATATATATATATTATATAAGCTCTTTTAATAGTGAATGTGAATTAGATTATCAGCAAATCAAACATATTAAACATATTACACCTTGTCCAAGAGTCAATTTATTCACAGTTGCAACATTTTATTTAAAATATTGCTACAGCGTTAAATTACGCAAATCAAGGCTAAAACGATCACAAGGATTAAATCATTTGCATTTATTCATCTAAAATACACTTCTCTAAATATTCATCAAAACTTGTCTTAATTAACTTTAATTAAAAACAGTTCATGAAGATGTAAAGAATGTAAAAATTAAATTAGAAGTGAGACCGGAAGATTACGTTTTTTTCACTAATTGAAAATTTTTTTTGGAAATTTATATTAGAAATCCCACTGTGGCCCATATTGTAAAGATCTTCACACTTGTGTTATGTTTGGTATTGAAACTAAAATCCATTAAATATGCTATCAGAATAAAATAAGTGAAATTGACGCTGAATCAGTGATAGTGACAATACATTTTTAAATATAATTGCCAAAATTATCTAGAAAATATTAAATTTAATAATTTGTATATTTGCTTTCAGCATTTTAATTAAAAATAATTTTATTTACGGCAGAAGTACTTTTCAATTTTCCTTACGTCATTTTTGATTTCAAATGAACAAAAGTATACTCTTATTACAAATTTATGTGCGTAAAGGCATACACATGTAGGATAGGCACTTGAAAATTTATTAGGAAGCCAAATCGACATATATAATTGAAAATCTATTGAAAGTAATTAATAGGCGATAAATAAAATTTTAAAATGCATTTGAAAATTGTTATGTCATATGCGTGTCGGGAAAGATATTTCCCCCGAAAAAATAAGACTTCCTTTTTAGGGCTACTGTTTATATATCAAATTACTATGCAAACATAGTACAAAGCAACGACATTCCTCTAAATAATGATAACCATGTGTTTTCTAGCAAACAAATAACAACGAACTAACAGGAAACTATAAAGTAATTGGTTAGTTTTAGTTTTGAATTTTCTGTATTTTGGGACTGACACAATTAACCTTTTCTCTTAACTTGTTGTAATTTTCTAATTTCTCTTTAAAATTTTGATGTTTACAAAAAAATATTATTAGAACGAGAACAGTGTATCTATTTAGTTGTAGTTTTGATTCGACTAATATGGTAAGCAAGCATAAATTTTACGTCGATGATAATTTAGTTTTAGAAAAGCATTAATTATCATACACTAATTTGCACACTAAACCTGAATCGGACTTGGCATCTATGGGGCTCTCATCAGGTGTGAAATCCACGGTTTATAAATTAAATAAATATTTGAAATATTTTCAATTCTTTCCTAGAATTGAAATAAAAGTCTTAATTTAGGCAAAATCTGAAAAATATTTACAATAGGGCAAAATTTTATATATTGAATTCATAATGTAAATCTATCAAATTGACTGTCGTTAATCATTATTTTTTTGCAGAATGATACAGTAATCGGCGGATAATTTATGCATGTTGATGAGGCTATGTACCATTTGTTCGCAATCATACTGCGACTGGAATGTTTATGTATACTGACTATATAAATAATGGTCAACTAAGGAAAGAGTTTCTGAATAACATAAAATCGTAAATTCTAAACGAAATAACATAAAATTTAATTGAGCAGCGATAAACATTATAAATGTTTACAAGATACCGTGACATAATTTCAAAATTAATATTAACTGGTTACATTTTGTTTGGTTTTGATCAAATCTAGCTTTTATTTAAACATTAGTATAGTTACTGGCATTTTGGTTTCATATTGAGCATTATTAATTTGCTTAAATTGATGATATTAATTCAATTGAATTTTATACGTAAATGTAAAATATTTAAGGAAATGATATTTTTAAATCAAATATTGGTTACCAGACCTATAACATGCTTTATCAAATATGCGTCACCTATTTGGAGAGAGTTTAAAGCATATTTTAGTTAAAGTCTTCATTGAAATAGATTTTATTCATATGTCCACTCGATTGATACTTCTCGATATTTGTAAGCGTCTGTTTTATAATAAATACAAAGAATAATTATTTTTTTCAGATTTCCTTTACATAATGTTCGTGATTATTAAGCCGTATGCTGTTTGTTCTCAAACTACTAATATTAAATAATGTAATCTCACAGGAAATAGAAATAAAAGGTTTAATTTTGCTGCTAAATATTTACTATAATTCAAACATCATTTGAAAGTTGATTCGTAAGCCATCTATAAAATAAACCGAAACAAAATTATTTATAAGCCTGAAGCAATTGCAAAAGTTTGACAAATTTTTATGCCTTTTCTATAATGTAAAATAATTCTTATAATTAATTAGTGAATATCTCGTTATTAATGAAAAGGAAAAACGCTATAAACAAAAAATGAATAATATCTCCATAGGTTTTTCAAAATATTGTGATATACGGAAACGCAAATTCGGACAAACTGCTTTAAATGTGCATATTTTTTTAAAGCCTATTCAATACTAAATATTAGGTGCATAAATATTAAATCCATTCATTTATATTGTTTTCATGTAAACATCTCTTTTTTTTCTTTTTTTGCAAATGTTGGAATGTTCAGTACCATTGCTGATAAACACACGTAAACTCGGATAGTGTTGAAGTATTGGAAGTTTTCGAAACTACAAAAACCAAAAACGCCCAACTTGCGCTTAACGAAATGTTAAAAAGAGAAGATAAAACCTAATTTATTTTTAATTAAATACTATAAAATCTAATCTTATAACAGAGGAATTTTAATTAACTGTAATAAAATATATCAATTACCTATTTCTTTTACAATAGCTCTATAGATGTTCTCAGTAACACGCAATTAGCGTGACACTTAATATGTTAACAAAGTTCAACTTTTCAATTTATTCTATTTAAGCTTCATTATTGACGGCAAGTTTGAATCATGTAATATCGAAAGGAAAAGTTAATTATGCAAATACTAATTTAATCTCTTTTAAATAAATTAGAGTGAAATGAAGTAGCACGGCTCTCGGGAGATAATTTTTTTGCTCACCATAAGGAGAAATTTAAATGACGCTACAGAATGATTCGAAAGAAAATGGTCTTTAAAGAATCGCAGTTTACCCACACTAAGAATTAAAGTATACATGAATTTTGTTCGATACTGGGCTTCAAACCCGCAAAATACGGAACAAAAAAAAGAAAAAGCATCGCGCGAAAAGGATTTATTAGTGTAAAGCATAACAAAAGTTATGGCATTTTTACATGAATGTCAGTATTGATTGTTAAAATTTAATAAGTAAAATCGATAAAATATCATTTTTCGATAAGATTTATAGAAAATGGAATGCATTGAGATATGAATGTCAGGATAATTTTGGGCCCGGTTTAGAGTTTATTAAACGATAAATCTCATACTTTTCCTGTTAAAAATGATACATGTTGGCACCTACAATGAATAAACTACAAATTACGAAGATGTTCTATGCTGTAACACGCGGCTCCGCGTTACAACCCAACGATGTTCGATTTTGACAAATATAGTGCTTTTTAAGGTCAAATAATCTAACTCTGTTTTTAGACAATATTTCTCTTAACTGTGATTTTAGAAACAATCTCTGTTAGTTTCAAGCAGTTTTATTTGAGATTTCTTGAACTGCAATTTTAATTGTAATTAAAAGGGTTTTGTTTATTAAATAAACACACTCGCGTGCAATACACAGGGAACATGCGGTGAATTATAGTGCATATGTGGTTCGACAGTTTTCTTTGCATTCAGATATGATTTCACGCATCAGGACATCAGATGCTCCTCAATCAAATTCACAAATTCTATAATTCAATGGATTATTATAATTAAATAAGTTAAAACTATAGCAAACAGTGGATTAATTATTTGTAAAGATTTTTCATTTATGTTTCTGCACGATTTTATTCTATACATCATCAGTGACAACTTTTACCAGTGACTTTATTTATATCATCATATAGTTTCAATCGGTTACATGTATTCAACACAATTGAGACGTTTGTGAATGGATTATTAATTGTGTTGACAGTATGTCGTTTTACTGCCGTCTAATGCTCGGAATGTTTTGTTTAACTGTGTATTGATAATTACTTCTGTATAAGACATTCAATTTGGTTGACAATATTTCGTTTTTTTTGCCGTCTAGAAAACGGATCACATCAGCAGCTACCAGTTTCATGTAGGAAGGGTAGAACATCACGAGCTAGATAGCTACCCCGCTAAATACACCTGCAATACCGAAAAAAGTAATTTGTTTCCATTGCTAATTGTATCAAAACAAACACTTTCACTTTGTGATATAGATTTTAGAAATACTTTAATTTGCATAAAAAGTAATTCCAATTTGCAGATTCAATCTAAAAAATAAATTTTGAACATTTTTGTCAGTGCATCCAAGTCGATTAGAAAAACGAACTTTGATTATGAACAGGCCGACAGGATTATTTTAAAAAACCACACATTTATATAACCCGTCATTTGGCTTCATTAACATAAAGAAGATTAAATTGTGTATGTAGAAAGCTAAAGACGCTAAACCGACTAATCCTATGACAAAGATTAACAGACAGCATATGACATAAATTAACTGGTGATGTAAAATAGTTGTTTTCAACCTACACAATGACCACTTAGTGTCTGCAAAGTAGATGTAAAGTTATTCCTGCCGGAAAATTGAATAATTATTTACGGTTAATACACTATATTATAAATATTAGACAATGGATTTTAACTGCATTGATAATCGTGTTAATTTTTCTTAAGATTGAATATGAATTCTTCGCTATGGGTTAGATAAGTTTCTCAATAGAGTATAGTAAGTCTACGCATAGATATGCATTGTAAACACACCTTCAAGGCAAATTGAAATATTCGCGTTTCTCCATAATTGAAGAAGTTTTGAGAAAGCTACTCTAGCTTTCGCCATCCGTAATCTCACCTCGTCGGATATATTGCGTACGTAATTGATAGAGCTCCCAAGATATCTAAACCTGTCGACTGTGTCTAGATCTTCATTCTGTATTTGCAACGTTGGAGTGAGTGGGGGGTGATCCTGTAACCAGTACCTTACATTTAGATGGTTCGAATTTCATACCGAAAGACGGACGAACGTCTGTTAATCTATTCAAGTTGGCCTGGGCAGCATCGTGATTGTCGAATAATAGTACGATATCCTCCGCAAGGTTGACTAGTTTAACGCCCGGGAGAACATTTCAGCATCCTAAATGTGTGGGAGAGTGTTGTTCATTATAGCATCGATTATAAAATTAAACAAAATTTGGGGACAGTGGACGACATTGACAAACACCACTGTTAGTTGTAAAGTTACGCGTTAATTCGTTGAAGACCTTAACGCGACCAGAAGTATTTGTGTAAAGAGCTCGTCTAAATTTTGTCTTACTATAAGCTTTTGAAACTTGGCCTCTTAGAGTTGATAATTTCAGACGCTACCAGGCATTTGATCAACGTAGTTTGCGAAGTATAGCACATGTTGTTTACCAACAACGAATAACTAACTTTGACATCCGTAGACGTATTTTTGGATCTGACAATAAGAGCTCGGCGTTAGAAAAACAAATAAGGCTACATCAACTTCTTTGGCTCGGTCACGTTTTACGTATATCCTCATTTATATTGCCCAGTCGAGCTCTGTTCTCTCATTCAGCACCAAATTGACATAGGAAACAAGGTGGACAGATTTTGACATGGCAGAAAAAAATTGAAGTCACTTACACCCAAATTGGATAGTATAGGTCCCATTCGTCTGCCAGAATGAGGTCGTTGTGCGCATTATAGTTCTTGGATAGAAACCCTTAGTGATATGGCATCGAATTGGCTCAGTGCCGATCTTGTTGCAGATGTCTAGCAGAATCATCTTAGTAACTTTCTTTTCTTAGTAGGTCAAAATTAGCTGCGAGGTTTGGTTTGTTTATGACGGAATACAGTGAAATCCGCAAGGAAGCTGTATCGCTGAAGTCGCTTTTCCCGAATGCTAACTTGGCCATAATGGTGTTGTGGATAGGTTTAGTTTGCCTCATTTCTGTGGGCTATCCTGATAAATTTACTCATAGTAGCAAGGAATTCTTTGTCTCTCTGCCTCTCTCTCTCTCGTAAATGCAACTAAAATTTAATTCTAAATTTACTTATATACTTTTTTACTCCTTATGGTTATATGGTAGTCACTTATGACTTTTGTATCGCTGGACATGATGATGATGATGATGATGATGATGACGATGACGACGATGATGATGATGATGATGATGATGATGAAGATGATGGTTACCTTTTTGAATAAAGATATATTTTAAATTTTCAATTATAGTGATTGATTGGTAGCACAGAAAGTATTTGTTAACATATGTGTACTAAATTCCAATTTTACTTTAGGAAAGAAAATTCTAAAGCCTCCGACGTTTTCCATTTTATTTCGAATGAAAATTTACAGTTGATAAGAAAAAAATATTATATCAAATTTAGCTCGATTTCAACCACTTATCTTTATTTAAATGGAATAAAATATCGGAAAATAGATAAAGGGTAAATAAATTAAAATAACTTAAACAAAAATATGCATTCATGATGTCAAACCTAATGACCTCTTATCAACAAATAAATATGGATAAAATTCATTGTACCATTCCTGTGTGCAAAAAAATGAAATTTTGATCAGATATAAGAAACGTTTTTTCCACATAGGCTCCAAAAATATCTACTAAGGAAAATATCTTTACATATAAATTGGAAAGCAAAAAAAGATAGAAATATGCAAACATAGAGAGAGTGTGAAAAACGGAAACCAATCAAATGCGTGCGTCCTATCCAGTTCACGCTCAATTCTAGCACATACTTCTTCTGCAACTTGTTTATCCATAAGGCTTTGTATGGGGCTAGCTCCCTTTTGTTTTTGAAATTTGCAATTATTTTGAATGCTACGTCTGGAGAACATACGTGCGATGTTTCGATGACGTGTTGCGCAATAGAAGATGTGTATTCACTATTTGATTTAAAACAGGCATTTAAGTAAAAATGTTCTCTCATTTGAGTAATTAACCGTCTGGTCGATCCGCCTACGTAAGTCGATCGACAACTTGCGCATGTATATTGGTAAATAATATTTGATATCGACATAAACGGCTATTTCTTTGGATAATTTTGTTCTAAGCTTTATCAAAATATTAAACTTCTTCTGTTTAACTAGTGCATCCTCTAAATAAAATTTCTATATCTTTATTAAAATAAATACGAAACACACCTTTTTAATGGATTCATATTACACAGTAAATAGTAAAACAAATTATTATACATTTTTTCAGAATCTCTACTGTGATATTAAAATGTCAATGTATATTTTGAATGTTTTATTATGAATATATGAGAGGGAATGCTGTCTAGAAATAACTTACTAGTAATGATAGTTATAGTAGCTTGTTAAATATAATTATATAGATAAAATTTTAATAAATTTTATATGATGACAACAGTTTTCTGGATACCTTATGTATCTACGGGAATAATTTGATTTAAGCAATAATTGAAAGATAGTATGTTTCATTTGTATAGTTTTTTTTAAATTACGATAAGATGATGTCTTTTGGAAGACATTTGAAGATTGATTAGATATTTATGTTTAAATTTCAAAATAAAAACAATTACTGCAACATTTTCTACTTAAAATGAAGTGATCTCAAATTGTTCACAACTGATTACAAAACCTATCATAAAAATTAATGTGGACTTAAAGTTTCAATTTGAATTCTACAGATCTACCCAGATTTTTTGGACGTCCATATATAACTAATCTTACATTTTAATATGATTAAATGCATAAATAATTTTATATAATGTTTATTTTATAAATTTTAATTTTCGTATGCTATTAAGTGACGTTGTTGACATTATTAAGAAAATTGGCGCATAATGCTTCGAAAGTTGTTTTAATTTTATTTATACGATTGATTGAAATAAAAGTGTCATTTCTTTAGCTTCAAAGTATAGAAATTTATAGCTATCTTTAATAATATTTAATTATTAGGCAAATATATTCAAACCTCACAATACAGCGTTTAGATATTATCGACTTATTGTCATGTCAGCATATCTTAAAATTTTACCGGTTGCAAAAGAATAATATTTGCAACTTGTGATCAATTATCCACAAACTGTATGTTATTTACCTTTGAAACGCTAAAATTAAGAGAAATTTAAAATAAAGCAAAAATTTCATGGTATAAATTTGCGAAATTATAATAATGAATGAATTTCTATATATTTTAACAAAATTCACTTCATTTCTTTTAAAAAAAACGGAGTTATAGGAGCAAATTCGTAAAACGTACAATGATTTTACCAAGGTGCAAATTAATTTACTTTTACTTTTGCTTAATCTAGCGCTATGTAAATAATTTCGTATATTTATCATAAAGATTATCAAACCTTTCGTTTCTATGCCATTATTTTCTATAAAAATGGATAAGATTACGCTTTCATTTATAAATTTAACAAACAAAGTAAACTTTAAAATTTTTCATATGTCTTTCAGCACAATTCACTAAAAGTAAACCAATGTGGTTGGTCAAAAACGTTAACTTACTATGCACATGAAAATATCGTAACAATTAATTATATCATGTCAATTTATCTAAATGAAAAATTTCTAAAAACAAGTAGAATTATACAAATCATCAACCAATTGTGCGGCATTTTTACATTATTAAGCTTAAGGATTTCATTGTCAAATGTAGTTCCAATAAATAAATATCTGTACATAAATTTCTACATAATGAACAAAATATTGCTTTAAATATATGCCATAAATTGAAGCGTTATAATGCATTTTGTATGGAATATTTTTACAATCATTTTTTTTGTAAACGTGGTAGGTTTCAAAAAATAAAGCGCTCTGTTTTTGTTTGACTTAAGCCCGTTTATAGGATATACTTTAATACAATGTGTTGAAATTGTACATTATCATATATATATATATATATATATATATATATATATATATATATATATATATATATCATACGTTTATATGTTTTAGAGCGAAAACTCTACCGCAAATTTTATACTAAATTCGTATAATAATTCAAACTTTGTTTGTAATCAAATTGACTTTGCCATAATTTTCACCATAGTATTTTCTAAATAAATCGTATGGAGACTTGAAATTGGATCACTGTTGTTTATTAGAGTAACGAATTTTTTTTAAAATTACTGCGCAATTTTAACACATTGTAAAATTTATCAAAATTTAGTGCATAACTAATGTAAAATGTTTTTTAACAAATCTCGTCATAAAGTATAGAATTAATTAATATTTTGCGGAGTTGTTACATTACAGCACTTTTTCTGCATTATCAACCTCAATTCAATCGCGAACAAAACACTTCAATATATTTGTGCGTGTGCTTTCGTGTGTCTTGTATTCATTTCATTTAATTTAAAAATATAGCGGTTATTTTGATACTCATGAATATGTTGTGGAGGATGTTGAATCCTCCGCCTTATATAAAATGACCTTGAATGATAAATTTAAACCACCATAGCTGATTGTAACAACTTTATTTAAAAAGAATTTTTTCTTTTTTTTCCAGAACATTCTTTGTTTAAAGACTTGATTTTTAAAATTGTGCGCTATTTTCAGTTTTTGAGTATCTCGCTTCCTGTCTGGTATTGTAATTTTGGTCTGCTGCATTTTAACATTTTTTTCCATTATAAACGATTACAACATTTTACAATATAATCTTCCATCACTTGCCTTGTGTTCTGATATAATATAACACTGAGGAGGAGCCTTGGAACAGGTATAATTGTTTTATTTGGGGTCACGTACACATCAAAACAGATTATTGCTGTAACTATAGCTTTCCAACTCTCACCTTCCAACTGCCGTAAGTAAGTGTCAATTTAATTATTATAACATTTGATCATGGATACCGATATTAAGTATGAGGACACATTTAAGTTAGTGCAGGACATAGCGGACTTGAATTTAAATGACACAAGCAATAATATAAGCATATCAGACTCTACTGTGAATTTTAGGACTTCCAGCGATCTGGCATCTATGGGGCTTACAGACACGAATAGGTTAGGGGCTTCAACAAAATTTGGCGACCGCGCCAGTCCAAAAATATTAAGTCTACCACAGTATAAGTCAGAAAAACATTCAAGTTGGGTAGGAGATGCTCAAATGATATTTAGTGCTTACAATATCGTGAACCCTATGGAAAAATTTGTTGCAACATGGATGGCATTGCCTGAAAATTTCCGAAATGCTTTGGAAAATTTCAGAAACAGAACTGTAGAAGAAAAGCCGTATAATGCATTTGAGTTATTAATGGCAGAAATTCAACAGAGATATCAGCCTGGAAGATCAGCGCAAATATGCGAATTATTGCGCTTTGAAAAAATGGGGCTTCAACTACCGTCCGAATTTTACGAACGCCTTTGCACAAAAGCTTCCAGGTTGAATATATCTAGAAATGTAGTCAACTCCATTTTACAGCTGAGCTACCAATCAGGCTCAGAACAACAATGGAAGTATTTGACACAATGAACATAGATTGGCCAACAAAACTCAAAGGGTTAGACGGCGTGTATAAACAGCAAGAACCACAAGTACATGCTGTAATGGCAGATTCTGTAACGATGCAGCCAGTCAGGGCAGATACCGAAAACCACCTGACTATACAAGAAACTTTGCGTTTCTTATGTAGAGAAGTTGCTAGCTTGCGTAGTGATATTGCACAACTTCAGAGTCAGGATAGGTATAATAGACGTCGAAGGAGTCACTCGCGTCAGCGCTTCGAAGGGCCACGCGGATGGTGCAAGGCACATTGCGAATACGGACGCAGTGCGAAGTGCCAAGGCGAAAATTGTAATTATCCGCGATTAGGTGGACCCACATGGAAAGGAAGCACAAAACCGGTTGAGAGGAATCCGTCACCGGGAAAAGGGAACAACCCCCGCTAGTAGGAGTCGTAGGGGGGTTCCATTGCAATGGCTCCCAAATATGCCTTTAAAAGGCATACTCAAAGCAAAAGAGGCGACTAGTACAAATAGCACCGAGATAAAAGGCAAGAGAATCCGATTCTCACTAAGCGGGGATCATGAAAACATTGCCGGATTGTCCAGCAAAAAGTTCATTATTAAGGGTGAATTATCTGGATTAGAATTTCTCATAGACATGGGTGCTGAGGTAAGCATAGTTAGGTCAGACGTGGTGGAAGCAGATTGCCCCACATTTGATTATCAACTATGGGCCACTAACGGTAGTCCAATTGAAGTAAAAGGGATGAAAGAAATGTCGGTAACATTAGGCCAGAAATCTTCCTTCCGTTGGAATTTTCTAGTAGCCGATGTCAAGGACCATATCATTGGCATGGATTTCTTGACCCATTTTAAGCTGACATTAGACCCCATAGCCAGGACTATCGCAGAAGGCGTAGGGACATCAACACATACTGAGTCTAACGTGTCGGCAGTTAGAACAGTCCTCTTACCTCGTCCAACAGTCGCACATGACTTTGCCGATATAATCAAGAAGCACCTAGCAGTGTTTCAACCTTTCAGTGCCAAAAGGATAGGTCTGAAGACAGGAGTAGAACACCTAATAGAATTGGTGGCTCCGTTGCCTTGTTCACCAAAGGCTCAACCATTGGCACAACACAAGCAACAAGTTGCTTTGTCAGAATTTCACCAATTGCGCAAAGAGGGGATTTGTAGAAGGTCAAATTCCAATTTTGCTTCCCCAATAGTGGTAGTTCACAAACCTGAACCGGGTTAATGGAGGGTTTGTTAGAATTATCGTCTATTAAACTCAGTGACGAAGGGTGATTCTTATCCTCTCCCTAACCTGAGTACCTTACTCCGAGATATAATGGGATATGAGGTTTATTCAACTTTAGATCTACAGAAAGCGTTCTATCAGGTACCAATGGAAGAAAGTTCGATACCACTCACCGCAGTAAGATTTCCAGGAGGGGGATCGCATGAATTTCTTCGAATGCCTTTTGGTTTGAAAAATGCCAGTCAGATATTCCAGCGTTTGGCTGAAGAAATCCTTCAGAATTGTCCATTTGCGAGAGTATATATAGACGACATAATTATATTTAGTCGCTCACGAAATGAACATAGTACGCATTTGGAAACGGTTTTGACCAGGCTGGAAGAATATGGATTAGTGGTCAAACCTAATAAGGTAATATAGGTTGCTCTTCAGTTAAATACCTTGGGCATATACTTTCCAAAGACGGAATTAAACCTTTGGAAGACAAGGTCCAAGCTATTAAGGACGTAACGGAAACCCAAACCGTACGCCAGTTGCGAAGGTTCTTGGGTATGATCAGCTATTATCGTCGATTCATTCCAGGTCTAGCCGGAATTCTTGGATCGTTAACAAGACATCTCACTCGTGAAAAGAGCACGATCAAGAAGTCTTGGCCTATAAACTTGAGTCAAGAAGACCGAGAAAATTTCCAAAAGGCCAAGGATATGTTAAGTGACGTAACCACATTAGCACCTGTAGATTGGGAAAAACCTTTCGAACTAATCACAGATGCCTCAGATGTTGCATTAGGGGCAGTGCTACAGCAAAGAGATCAGGACGTAGTAAGACCGATTGGGTTTTATAGCCGTAAGCTTAATGATTGAGAAAAACGTTATGATACGTTTGGTAAAGAGCTTCTAGCAGTGTATGCAGCAGTATTACACTTCGAGCATTACTTAGATGGTCACAAGTTTAAGTTATTGACCGATCATAAGCCATTGATTAGCATACTTGGTACGACAGCTAGGCTTAATTACTCTCGTAGAGTAAATTCCCAAATAACTCGGTTACCAGAGTTCGATTTCACTGTGTCTCATATTGCTGGTAAGGAGAATGTGGTGGCCGATGCACTTAGCCGAACGAATGAAGCTGATGTCGAGCTGATATTTCAAGGCCCATTAAAAAATTTAGATGAATCAATGAACGATTTCGTTAGTCAAATCGAGGAAGCGCAAGGATCGGATCCCTTTACATTAGTATTATCCAAAAGACCAGGATATGTTCGTAAGCTCATAAGTGGCAAGTGGTTGTTATGCGAAACATCTAGAAGTCAACCACGACCATATGTGCCATTGGAGTTACAGGCCAAGATTATCCAAGTGTTGCATGACATGGGTCATCCATTCATTAAACCCACCATTCGATTGATCAACGACAGATACGTATGGCCGCACATGTCTAAAGACATACGGGTATGAGTAAGAGCCTGTGCCAAGTGCCAAACGTGTTAGGTGTGGAGACATACCAGAACCGAGATAAAGAACATTGTAATACCAAATGGACGGTTCAGACACGTACACATAGACATTGTTGAGATGCCTGAAGTAAACGGAAACAAATACTTGCTCACTATGGTAGATAGATTTAGTCGTCAATTTGAAGTGGCGATTTTAAAAGACATGACAGCGCAAGAAGTTTTGTTCGCGTTTCTACATAATTAAATATCGCGTTATGGTGTTCCGGAAAAGGTCACTAGTGATCGCGGTAGTCAATTTATGTCAGAGCTTTTCGTAAGATCCCTCAACATCATGGGAATCACTATAATACATACTAGTGCGTATAATCCACGAGCAAATGGGATGGTAGAAAGGCTGCATTAAGGTGTACTATTGGAACAAGCTGGATACACGATCTTCCTATAGTACTACTCGCCATGCGCAACAGATATAGGGCACAATTAGGAACTTCCATAGCAGAATTGGTTTATGGAGAACCATTAAGGTTGCCTGGTGATCTTCTAATAGAAACTCCAAGTAGTCTTGATTGGGCTTCTAGCTATGTAGATTGGTTTGTAGGAGCACTTAGAGACAAGATGTGTCGTTTGGCCCCAACCAAGACTAGAAAACCTAAAACTAAATGCTATGTGTCCTCCTATTTAAAATCGGCTTCGCATGTATATATAACTAATGAGAATAGGAAGAACTGCCTAAAACCATTTTACAAAGGACCCTGCAAGGTCAAGAGGATGACTGACAAGAATGTCATCATAGAAATAAATGGCATTGAGGATTGTGTTACGTTGGATCGCTGTATTCCCCAGTTTATCTGGATTGACAGTGTGACCAAATTAAAAGATGCGTCGAATGACCGTTCCATGGGCGATTCTGAGGTGTGCAATCCCATCTTGCAGGCACATAATGAAATGCAGTACTCTGAAGAACCGTTGTCTAACATAGCATAATCTTATTCTACTGATTCGCAGCATGAAAGCTATTTGTCGACACCAGATGATTTTGAAAAACCAGCGAATTTTATACCGGGCGAGATGACGACGTCAGGGGCGCCAGTATGCAGAACACGTTCTGGAAGAATACATCGTCAGCCGAAGAACTATGATTACATCTACTATTAGTCGTTCCTCTCTTTTTTTTGAGAAGGTGGTGTATGTGGAGGATGTTGAATCCTCCGCCTTATATAAAATGACCTTGAATGATAAATTTAAACCACCATAGCTGATTGTAACAACTTTATTTAAAAAGAATTTTTTTCTTTTTATTTTCCAGAACATTCTTTTTTTAAATACTTGATTTTTAAAATTGTGCGCTATTTTCAGTTTTTGAGTATCTCGCTTCCTGTCTGGTTCTAAAATTTTGGTCTGCTGCATTTTAACATTTCTTTCCATTATAAACGATTACAACAATTTTCAATATAATCTTCCAATTATTGCCTTGTGTTCTGATATAATATAGCACTGAGGAGGAGCCTTGGAACAGGTATAATTGTTTTATTTGTGGGTCACGTACACATCGAAACAGATTATTGCTGGCATAGCAGCTGTCCGACTCTCACCTTCCATTTGCCATAGTAAGTGTCAATTTAATTATTTAAACATTAGATCATGGATACCGATATTAAGTATGAGGACACATGCAAGTTAGTGCAGGACATAGCGGACTTGAATTTAAATGACACAAGCAATAGTAAAAGCATACCAGACTCTACTGTGAATTTTAGGACTTCCAGCGATCTGGCATCTATGGGGCTTACAGACACGAATAGGTTAGGGGCCTCAACAATGTCATATGCTCTCCTCAACACTTTTCATATTGGTGGTTTGAAAGTAGAAAACATTCTTTGCGTGGTCGACAAACAAAATATTCAAATAAAAACTTTTTCAAAAAAATTAAAGCAAATCTATCCAGTATAATATTAGTGAAATATTTGAATTTAGCTTGTCTGTAAAACATCATTGCAAAATTAAAGTTTACTTTAAATTGAGAGATATAAAATTTTACTGGTATTGGACGAATGATGAACATTTTTATGAGGCAATAAGTTGTCTGTTTCTTATGAAAATTGCTTCTTAGCGATAATGATCAAATTTACACAACACGTATTGTACCAATTTTGTATAGTTTGACAACGTAAGCATAATATGAATGTTCACAAAAGAACAGCACTGGCAATTATGAAGCCGCGTTCACAGGCGGATTTCATGGTCACAATAATAACGACGTCAATGTCGCATAATGGATCCGAAACTGGACGGTACGAAGAAAATTTAAATAAAATAATTTAATTAATTTATTTTTGAAATTAATTTCTTTCGAAATTGTTTATATATAGATACCGAAATTTCATTTACATTTCTGTAGTGAACATTTCAAATAAAGTATGTTGTATTCTTACCATCTTCAAAAATAAAAAGAAATTATACCAGATACGAGAACCGTTTCTTTCTCATTTGCTCCTCAAGTATCTACAAATGGACATATATTTATAAATATAAATTTGGGGGCAAAACATGATAGAAATATTTAAACATAGAGAGAGTGTATGGGAAAAATGAAAACAAACCAATTGTGTGCGTCAGCTTCAGTTCAATCTCAATGCTTGAGCATGCTTCTTCTGCTTTCATAAATCCGGCTGCAAATTGTTTATCCATAGGGCTTCGTATGTGGCTAGCTCTCTTTTGTTATTGCATTTTGTATTTATTTATTTTATTTCATAATACATTCTAATAATTCGATAATGTAGAACGTAAGAATGAGTCAAGTTATATTGAGAGAAAATGTTAATCTTCACAACGGACTTCAAAATGGATATATTCTCTTATACACAACATATAAATAGAGAAGTAGCATACTTTTAGTAACGTTATTATTAAACTCGCATTCATTCGATTCGTAAACAAGTTTATGAAGACATTTTGAATGCCGCAATGTAGGGATTTTAGGATATATTTTTAATGAAAAGAGCAGATTAAACGCACAAATAGCCAAAGTATATGTAAAGTTCTCTCGATTCAATGCTTTAAACATGCAACCCTCGATTCCTAGAAGTGAAAAAACACGCTAAAAATTAATATTTCTGTAAACCGTTATTTAAATTATAGCAATTATATATCAGTTTCATATTTTCGCAGACGATCCTCCAAATTTCAATGCAAAATTGAAAAAGTAAACCATTCATCAATCTGAAGAATAATTAGTGTTAACATGGGAATAATCTTTTTTTTTCATTGCTTTTACTTGCTAAAGAGTAAAACACAGGCGATAAAATGTAATGTTTTTGTCAGAATTTTGGAAAATGATCTTTATATAGACGTGGATTTCAGGATATTTTTCACGTTAAGCAATTTATAAACCTGTTAAGTTTTCTGGGTAATTTGACGCATTTAAGCAGAATCTAAAAATGCTCAACAATTCGCAATGATTTATTATGCCAAATAAAGGAACTGTTATCCAATTCTCTTTAAATGAAAACGATATCAAACAGTACGTAGCATAATTATTTTGGAACAAATATGAGACGTGCAATTGGCAAAAAAAAGTCAAACTTGCAGGTATAAACTGTTAAAAATATATTTCGAACTTATAAGACCATAGCTAAATAGGAAATTCCGCCGCAGACATTGTGCTAAAAAACTTAAATATTAAGAAATATCTTCATCAGAAATGGAATTAATCTTGGATTTCTTATAAAGTAAACGTTCTGCATAGGCTGAAATTTGATTGCGGTGCCAATAATTCAAATTGTAATTATGATTTTGGAAATTTCCCGAATTGTGTACATAACTAATGTTA
>JAQBSW010011923.1:0-18411 GCA_029291075.1 Eudiplozoon nipponicum | reverse complement strand
GGGCGAGATCGAGGGCTGATGAGGGTGACTGACCGCTCGTTAACGAGGATGGAGTGGTCAGCGTCGATCTGGATCTCCTTTGTCCCACTTTTGTCGGGTGGGTGAGGTAATTGGAGGATTTGAAAGCAAGAGGGAGGCGAGATATCTGGGCTCGAGGGGACGCTCTAAAGCGGCGTTGGTGGGGTGGGCGGAGACAGAAACTGATCAGGGGCTAAGACGCAACAGTCCTGGGGGGAGTCGATGAGAGTTCGGTAGAGGGAGTTGAAGTTGATGGGGCTGGGTTGATATCCCGTTTGGCCTTAGGCGCCTTACGTTTATTCGGTTTCTGGGCCATAGCATCCGTCGCAAAAGTGACATGGCGTGGGGACGTGGACCTGGCAGATGAACTTGGGGGAGAGGGTGCGTTATTTGGAGGCTTTGCGCGGCGTGGTCGGCCACGACGACGTGGTAAAGCTTGAGACTGTGTGGGGGGACTGGTTGTAGTGTATGGGCTATAGGTGAAAGGAAGGTCTTCAAATCGGGAGGATGTCAGCAGGGGTGGACTGGAGGAAGGGGCGTCGCCGAGGATTCCGCCGTAAAGTGAGCGGCTTTTCTTTGGATTGCTCCAGCCCGGAAAGGCGTGATTAGCTGCAGGAGGGGGAGTGGTGTCCGGTTGAGGGGTCTGGGCTTTCTCTAAAGTCCTCTGTAGTAGCGTGCAGTCACGCTTTAATTTGACTTTTCCGGATGATAAAAGGGGCGATTGCAGTTTGAGGTGACGAAGCTCACCGTCAGACAGTCTTTTGTGCGAGGAGAGAACAAAGGCGTGACCCTTTCCCGAAGAGATCTCTTTAAGATGGCTGAAGTTATCCCCTATTTGACTGATGAGATCTGAGGCCAGATCGTCCTTTGAGAGAGGGGAGCGAGGAGACCATAAAAAGAGGTTTCTCTTGCTGTGATTTCGTAGGGCAACCTCCCTAGCTACACCATTCAAAAACGCATCAGCCTGACGTTGTAGATGGGGCTGTACGGTGGAGATTGAAAGGTTGCCAGTCAGTGCTCCAAGTAGTCCTGTGACATCCGCCATTTGCTGCTGGAGGTCAGCAAGATTGGAGATAAGTTTTTGAGTGAGGAACGGGGAGATGGGGGCTGGCGATGAAATCTGGTTCATGGTGGAGTGAGATAGAAGAGCAGATATAGCGTAGATTACGATAAAAGAGAGGAAAAGAATGGGTATAGATGATAGAAAAAGAATAGATATTAAAGTTTCAATAAGAAACGGGAAAATCGGGTGAGCAAGGAATAAGTCCTTAGTAACTGAAGGCAAATTCCACAAAAAATTGTGTAATTAAATTCCAGGTGGATCCTAGAGATGAAATCAGACAAGAAATCCCGAGAATCTAAAAATAAAAACAATGAAACCCGATATCTTTTAAAATTAGAGAATTGTTGGAAACCACAGCACCCTCTCAGTCGTATATATATATATATATATATATATATATATATATATATATATACATTTATTTCAGCATCATAGGCCAACAGGCCGACCATTAAAATAACAAATCAAAGGTAGGAAATGTTTAAGTGAATGAAATAGGGACTAGCAAAGTATTTAACAAAAGTTGAGGGAGGAGTTGAGGAAGACAAGTGCTTTCATCAACTTCATGATAGTTCAATCTGGTGAAAAAGAGATTCCATTTGACTAGACAGGATCAATTAGAGTTTAATCTTTGAAGTGTCCGAGCGTCAGTGAGGGTAGGCTTGTTTTGGACAGATGAATTTGAGTGTGAGATCGGAAGTAGTGGCGAATCGGAAAGAGACGTCGACCGACGGAGTTTTTTGTCCTGGATATTTAATTTATGTGGTGTAGTTTTGACAAAGATGGAGTTGAATACATTGAAGCTTGAGTTTCGTGCAGGGTTCACTGGCTTCCGTTGAACGAGGTTATCACTGATGGTAGACGAGAGGGAGTAGATTTCCGATGCAAACCATCGGGTAGTCCAGAAGGCTTTAGGGTTTCCGGTCTTTCGCTTAAACTAAAAGGAAAAGGTTTAGTTGAGCAAACCGTGGTAAAGTATCCACTATATGGATGTGATAGAATGAAAAGTGAGAATAATAATGGTATTAGGGAGTCAAGTGTGAGAGATTGGACAGTGATCTTTTGAATAAAAGAATTGACTCGAAGGTGACGGGTAAACCAAAGCAGTAGAAGGTTTGCCAGAAGTAGGCGTTTCCGATAATTTTGGCTGTGGTTCAAGACTCGCTTTAGAAATCTAAAGGAGATCTATTCGATGACGTACGAGCAGACGAGAGTGAGAGGACAGTATAAGTCGCTAGCGTATGGAAGACTCGCTTTAAAAATCTGGAGCAGATATGTTCGATGGCGTACTAGACGGCGAGATTGAGAGGACAGTAGAATTTGCTAACGTGTGAAATGAGGTGTAGGACATAGACCTTGAATAGCGTGACTTGGAGAGTGGGGTTGTAAGTCTTGAAGCAGATCAGACGGGCCCACTTGAAGAGTTTGGAAGTAGTGTGTGGTAGGTGTGGGGAGACGTATAGAGATTTGAAAAATAAATAACAAGGTGTTTGGCCGAATCTATTATTTAATATCAAAGTGATATTTTGCAACCGGGAGAGAGCAGAATGGGTCGGAGGAGAGTTTCATCAAACGAGTCTTGGCGGTGTTTAGTTTGATACCGGTATTGCTGAGCTGTTAATGGAGCGAGGATTAAAGCTCCGATATAAGGGGTAAGGAAGTGTTGGATTCTGTGGGGTTACTGAATACTATGACCATGTCATCCGCATATTTAAACGGCTTGATAAGGTTGTCTTTCGCCTGTACCTGCGCGAGTGTAAGGTTAACAAGAATACGACCAAGTACGGAGCCCTGGGGAACTCCAGACCGGATAAGGGCTGGCCTCGAGTGACTATTTCCGACTTTTACAGTCGCGCATCGGTTTTGGAGAAAGTAACTGATAAGATAGAGGATGTTGCCACAGATATCACTGCTCAACAAGGCGGACTAAATTGCTAAAAATGACAGAATTAAAAGCCTTGTATACATCTAGGAATAGGAGAGTGCATTAATGGCCTTTGGAGGTAGAGGAGTAGCAGTGATTAAGGAGACTAACTGAGTTGATGGAAGAGGAGCGGCCATTCAGGAAGCTATGTTGATCGTCGAGGAGATAGAAGTCGTCCTGAGACATAATGAAGGGGTATATTAGGTTGTATAAGACCCTGTAGAAGATTTTAGTGAAAGAAGGGACGATAGTAATGGGATGGAGATCTTTGAATGAGGAGATCGACCAAGTGCCATTTTTGTGATAGGAGAGATCGTTGAATTAAGACATTCTGGGGGAAGATAGGTAATTTCGAGGCATCGGTTGATGACATCAGCAACCAGAGAGAAGAGATTCCAGCCAAGATGTGCAATCGTGCTTACCGAGAAACCGTATTGAACGAATGAGTGTTTAGATTTAATGTCTTTAATTGCTCGGGCGACGGAGGCCGGTAAGACGTTGAACCAGCGTAAGTTCTCAGTGTCTTCGTTGTAGTGGGAGTGGAAAAATAGTTGAGGAGTTAAGTTAAATAGTTGTCGGCGAAGCAGGAGTCGTCCGACCAAAAGAAGTTATTATATGAGGTTTTGGGCTTTTGCTTCTATTGGTGTTTGATGACAGCAAACTTTATCCGGGAGTTAGGAGCCGAGCGGAAGCGTCATTCGATGTGGAGCGCTTATTTGTTGATAACCTATTGTATGTGCCCATCGATACGTCTCAGTGCGACGGCGCGAGCAAGTGATGATGTGTGTAGTCGAGAGTTGCGTGCGAGGTTGTCGCGTGCCTGGAACAGGGTGTTCAACTTATTCGTCGCGTGTATGTGTTGAATAGAGGTGGCAGGATTGAAGTGGGAGGATAAGATGTTATGGACTTCGGAAAATCATGAGGAGTGGTTGCTGGGGTGAAAGAGGTCCTTCAAATTAACGGCGTCACATAGTTGGCGAAACTCTTCCCAGTTGGTGAATCGCCTGAATGATTGACTGTCTTCTCTAGGGATAAAGGATAAAAGAGGAATGAGGAAGGTTACCTGATAGTGAGTGAGATTAGGGAAGATCTCCCGAGATTGGACATCGGTCATCTCTTTGTTGGAGAGGACACAATCAAGTTGGGTGTTCCCTCGGGTCGGGAAGTGCACTAATTGATTTAGTAGGTTCTCCGCGAGGAGTCGGAGCAGGGAGTGACTTTCAGAAGTTTGATTTTTCCAGTTTACCATGGGGAGGTTATTGTCGCCTACAACGACTTAATGATCGGAGTGCTAAGAGAAAAAAAGTGGATAAAAGTTGAGCCCCACGAGTGTCGTCGATGATTGAGAGGTTGGGGGTCTGTAGACAACACAGGTAGATAGAGTGCTTTGGTTAAGTATCAGTAGCTGAAACAAGAAAATTCATATCCTACAAGTTCGATGTAGACAAACGTTTGGCTTTGAGAGAGGTTCGGACATAGGCAGCCAGCCCGCCCCCACGACCGACAGTTCTGTCACTACGAAGAAAAGTAACCATGGATGAGGAAAGGGTCATCACAGGATGGAGAAAGCCATGTTTCAACACGAAAGCATATGTCTAGCTCGTTAGAGGATAGTAATGCTCGCAGTTGATTGGTTTTAAGCGTAAGTGATCTGCAATTGATAAGAATTGCTGAGAGTGCTCTGTGGGAAGGATGGTTAGACCAGAGCGGAGAAGCGTGCGGGAGCTTTCCGCTGGTGGGCGGAGCGAGATCGAGGGCTGATGAGGGTGACTGACCGCCCGTTAACGAGGATGGAGTGGTCAGCGTTGATCTTGATCTCCTTTGTTCCACTTTTGCCTGGTGGGTGAGGTAATTGGAGGATTGGTAAGCAAGAGGGAGGCGAGATATCTGGGCTCAAGGGGACACTCTGGAGCGGCGTTGGTGGGGTGAGATGGGACAAGATCTGATCAGGAGCTGAGAGGCAACTGTCCTGGGTGGGGTCGATGAGGTTTTCGGAAGAGGGAGTTGAAGTTGATGGGGATGACTCGAAATCCCGCTTGGCCTTGGGCTTCTTACGCTTTTTCGGTTTGTGGATCTCAGCACCGGTTGTATATGTGACATGACGTGGGGATGTCAGTCTGGCAGATGAGAAAGGGGAAGTGGGTGTGTTTGAAGACTACGCGGCGTGATCTTCCATGACGACGCGGTAAGACTTGATACAGTGGGGGTGGGCGGTCGTGGAGTACGGAAGCCCTTCAAACCGGGAAGCGGTCAGTAGGAGGGGTCAAGTGGAAAGGACATCGCCGAGAATGCCGCCGTTTAGCTGATTTCATAATATGTTGATTTGCAAATGTATAGATGCCTTATCTCATAGAATAGTTCTCCATTTCTAATACATATACTTGTTTAACAATAATTGTTTGCGCGGGTGGTGTTAGCAATTCTTTAAATCAAGTTTGCGAGCTTGAAGTAAACACCAATCCCATTGTATTTAACCAGTCGTCGAACAACATAGTAAAACTACCGCCAGCCGCAACGCACTGACGCGTTTCGACCTTCCATGATCATCATCAGAGTACGACGGCAAACTGACTATCAAAAATCATACCTAAATTTGATTTCCATATATATTCAATGCGGTTTGATCTTGGATAGTCAGTTTGCCTTCGTACTCTGATGATGATCATGGAAGGTCGAAACGCGTCAGTGCGTTACGGCTGGCGGTAGTTATGTTATTTTGTTCAACGACTGGTTAAATACAATGGGATTGGTGTTTACTTCAAGCTTGCAAACTTGATTTAAAGAACATATACTTGTTGTTATGGTAGGAAGTTCTGCTTCAATCACGACTATCGCTGGGGCCAGGACATCACTTTCAGCGTATTGGTTTGTGTTTTTATGACGTGTTGGCATATACTGATGGCGCTAGAGCACTGCTGGTTTCAGACTTCATTCAAAACTGTCGGTATAGTTTTTATTTACAAACATATATGAAGTGTTTCTTAATGGTTATTATTCTGTTGAGAAATAACGAAATAAACGGAGACCTAGGTCTCTCGCACATTAAGGTCTAGATGAACCAATGCAAATATAGTCTAATTAATCTGACCAATCCATTGAACTATTACTAGATTCTCATATTTTTGCCCATTCAATTTTCTCTTGGTCAGTGAGATTATGCGTCTTGATCGAGTGATCAATATCGGAAATAATGGTATCCGGTTAAGAGGTGGCTGCCCTACCCTCCTGTTGTTTCAGCCGACCACGAGTTGT
Source organism: Eudiplozoon nipponicum (assembly GCA_029291075.1). Lineage (NCBI taxonomy): Eukaryota > Metazoa > Platyhelminthes > Monogenea > Mazocraeidea > Diplozoidae > Eudiplozoon > Eudiplozoon nipponicum. The sequence continues at coordinate 12,154 of JAQBSW010011923.1, read as the reverse complement.
TTCTATGGCATTGCGAGCAGAATGTTAAATTGGCCTTTTCAAAAAATGCAATCAACGTTCCATGACAAAGTTGGATGGTGATAGTACGTCAATGAACGGTTGTATATAACTGTCTCGTAAGCTATTCTCTTGAGCAATACCACCTGATTCTCAGCTGTCAATGACCTAGACAAATTCGAGCATTTAGATCGACATAAAAACCTTTCAGGGACTGGCAGCTATGGAGTATCGTCTTAAGACTTCGCATCATAAAGCAAGACCGATGGTACTCTTGAATTAAATGCTGGACTTTGTGCTCAGTGAAATAAACGCGCGATTCTAAAGCGGTTTGCACCATTTTCCATAAGTAGCGGCTGCAAAGTTATTACGTATAGGTATTGACAGAAGTTGATCTGTCTTGAGATTCCAGACATCCTAGTTAAGAGTAGTCATTGAAGAATGACGGTAGAGTGCCATTTAGCTCTATTTTAGACTTCGGATCAAGAGTGGCAATAACGACCGTTTATAATGTGCTTAGCCTCAGACCGTAGCGGATAGAAAATTATTGAGCATAATTAATGGCTCTCTGAGGCACACCTCCCTTCACTTCTGTTAAAACAGCGTCGGCAGCATGTTGTATATCAACTAATCGGATACCACCACCACCGACGTTCAGTGTTATAATTATAAATAAACTGCATCGACTGCAATGTGAGAATAACGCACGTTCTTTTTAAACGCCACGGACAATCGCAAATCTACAGTGGCTACTACAAGTTCGAATACATGTTGATATGCTATTAAAACATGTTTCTAGCAATCGAACAATTTTAGCACAGGTGTCATCTTTTAACTTTTCTCGCTATAAATTTGCACACGTGGTAGAATCGAAAACTACTGACTAGTCTAAGAAAACAAAGTTAGTTGTTTGCTGATTCCGGTTGTGCGTTTGAAGAATACGGTGGAGTGCTTGGATTTTGGCCACGTGTTCCATTTCCGACCAAAAACCTGCCTAAGGTGTCCTAGTTCATTACTCTCTTTTTTCGCGAACCATTCTGACTGCCTTTGATGTAACACAGTAATTTCATTTCTCAAATGAAATTTTCTTTGACGCTAGTAAACATTGGTGTTGTCGTTTTGTGCCGCTACCATTGAAAGATTATGAAGCTAGTCAGCCAATTACATCTACATACATTGTAGAATCTGATAATTAACTAAGAATAAATTCACAGGGAATGGGCGATCTAGTATTCATTTACTGCCAACACAGCTTTAAGTTTCTTGGTTATTCGGCAGTAATGCATCAGCTTGTTGTGCTGGTGCAATGCTATGCTGTAGGTAGACCTGTAGCTACTGCCACTTAAAAGTAGGAGTTTCGATGTCCATGTCGTAACGAATTCCAGGAGTCTCTTCATCGCTAATCATGTCGTTTGTAATATGAGTGGATGGAGGTGTTTTGGAAGTTTCTGAGAAGTTGCGCTTCTTAAACTGATGGTTCTCATACTCTATTGGCAAAATGAACAATGCTAATGCAATGTATTTGAGCATGAAATTAAGCGACTGTTGTTTTTTTATCAACCGCGTGACTGGCAGTAGACTCCTTGCAAAACATAAGAACCGGGATGCTATTCCTTTAATTTCGATGCATATGTCGTGTTTGGTAGACCTTTGGTGTTAATTAAGATAACAGATTACTTCGCACGCTTTATCATAGAAAGACTAGCGGAAGTTAATTGGGTTTTTCCTTCATAGTGCTCGAGATGCTACTTGGTAACCCATTGGCTGTAGTTACAAGAAGCCTATAAATTCCTAGAGGCAATCTACACGCTTATCCGTTTTCAATTCACGAATATTGGGATGCAGTACGGACTGCTACATAGAGCAGAGTTTTAATCTAGCTCTAGCGGTCCGAAGACTGTGACCAGACCCACTAATTTAACCTGTACGCCATCCGTGAAACACTCGCGTGCTGGATAGAAGACAGCCAACCTCCGCTTACCAGAATGTGGCCAATCTAGGTATGATGATGTTACTTTCCCATCTGCATAGGTCGGATCGCTGTGCCTTGTGGTAAAACGTCACTTGTTTTAATGAAATATTGCCTTCGACCTTCAACTTTATGTTTACTAAGATAGACAGGCGATACCGGCAGAAGCCAATCTGTCCTATGTCACTAGATATCATCATAATCATCGTAGGCAGAAATACAAATACCATTAGTAACTACCGTTTCACTGTCATATTACCGTAAAAATAATAACAAAAAGCAAAATAATAATGACGATAAAAATATTAATTTGGGCATACGAGATTTATGTGTGTGGGAATACAGAAAACATGACCTAACTAACGTAGTTGATGGAGTCTTATTTGTTTTTATAACGACTAGTTCTTGTTGACCGATCCAAAATTATTTCTACGGATGTCAGCGTTGGTTATTCTTTTTTGGTAATGTACACGTGTTATTCTTTTCAAACAACGATAGTCGAATGCCTGAAAGCGGCTAAAATCATCAAATCTCAGACCCAAGTCTCACTAGCGTACAACAAAACTGCGCGTTCAGATGCATTTAAAAAAAAACAAAGTGAAATGGGCGCATAAATGGCGAAGGTTGAGGAAAGCTATTTGAGACTTTGTGATTCTCATACTCACCTCGCCAGACGTATTGCCTGAATTATCGGTATAGATTTCAAGGTATTTAAGCCTGTTAACTATGTCCAGATCTTATCTCTGAATTCGCAGCGTTGGAGTGAGTGGTAGGTGATCCTGTAAAAGTATTTTACATTTTGAGGGTGCGAATTTGATATCGAAAGACGGGACAACGTCTGCTAATCTGTCCTAGGTGGCCTGAGCAGAATCTCGATTATGAAATAATAGTACGATATTGTCGGCATAATCAAGATCGAGTAATCTGCCTGCCGTGCGAACTTCGACACCTGAATCCTAAACATATAGAAGAGTACTATTCATTATGGCGTCTAGTGTAAAATTAGCCAAAATGAGGAAAGTGGACAGCCTTGACTGCCAGTATTAAAATTGTTTTGAATCCTTTGTAAACCTTAACGCGACCAGAAGTATTTGTGTAGAGAGCGCGTATAATATTTTTTAAAAAATGTGAGCACACCACTTTTGATAAAATATGAAGTAAAACATTGCGATCCACCGAGTCAAATACACCCTTGAAGAGCATTATGGTCTCGAGAGGGTGTTTTTCTGTGATATGTGTCTTAGAATTTACTTTCCTTCGTGGCATTCATCCAAAGTGCTTGAAGTTCTCAAAATCTTGATGTTTATTTATTCTTTTCTGGCTGTGAGTTCGACGATAAGGGGTACCATTTATGTAGAAGTATTTTGCTGGTTTATTCGCCCTACATAGGATTGGTAGCGGCTGTTGAGATCCGTGCTTATGATCAATCCCCGGCCTTTTCCCGATGGGTGATGTGAGAAGGCTAATACGAATGATCACAAATATATTGTACTCAACGTTGCATGGAAAATTCATAGTTAGTCCAAATTGACCGTGCTCTAGACGCAACAAAACGAAATACTGTTAACACATTTGAATGTATTATACACAAGTCACAGTTAAACAAAATTGTCCGTGCTCTAGACGGCAGCAAAACGAAGCACTGTTAACAAAGTTGAATGTCTTATACACAAGTCACAGTTAAACAAAATTGTCCGTGCTCTAGACGGCAGCAAAACGAAACACTGTTAACAAAGTTGAATGTCTTATACACAAGCAATTATTCTTTCACAAATGTCTGAATTGTGATGAATACATGTAACTGATTGAAAATATATGATGATATAAATAAAGTCACTGGTAAAAGTTGGCACTGATGATGAATAGACTAAAATCATGTAAAAACTTCAATGAAAAACTTCACAAATAATTAATCCACTGTTTGCTATGGTTTTAACACATTTAATTATAATAATCCATTGTACTCTGAAATTCGGGTACGTAGCATTAGATACGAACAATAAAACACTTATATAAACTGCGAATTATCCAGCGAAGAAAGCAATTCCACTATGGCACTATAATTCACCGCATGTTCCCTGCGTTTTGCGCGCGGATGTGTATATTTAATAAACAAAACCATATTAATTACAATTAAAATTGAAGTTCAAGAAATCTCAATTAATACTGTTTGAAACTAACAGAGATAAATTTCTTAAATCACAGTTACGAGAAATATTGTGAAAAAACATAGTTGGATAATTTGACCTTAAAGAGCACTATATTTGTCAAAATTGAACATCGTTGGGTTGTAACGCGGAGCCGCGTGTTACATTATAACCGTTTCTGAACATTTGTTACTCCAATAAATCCATAAACTCTGGCCTTGATCGATATCAGTTATCATCATTTTCGTCGTTAAGCATGACATCATTCAATTCAATATATAACAGTTAAATACTGTTTGTGGCGGAGAACTGATATATATGCAAGTATGTATTAGGTATTGCGAACCTAGTTACAAATTAGTTCAGTTGTGACCAGAAGGATAAACCAAAGGCAGCATGAACGGATAGTATAATCTCATGCATATTCGTTTCATGCTTACTGGCGACTAATCTGTAGGAGCCGGTATTACGCCCTTTAACCACTATATATTTGGGAGAAGAATGTTGGATAATAGGACGGTACAATCTCCTAGACGAATGTGTAAACCTGCGATAGTGAATCTAACATCATATAAAGTCTAAGACAATGCGACTTCAACGCTAAATCACACTATATAAAATATATACCGATTCTGTAAAGGATACTAACACTATGACTATAGTGTTAGTAGCCGATACCAACATCGTACCGAAAAGGTACATGGTACAAACACTATGGTTTCCGAGTCGGTTCATGATACCAACCTAATGGATATCAATTTATGCTCTAGTTCAACGAAATTGAGAATTATAACAATTTCTGAACACCTGTTAATCCAGGAAATCCATGCGCACTGGTCTCTATGGATATCAGTTACCTTTTTTCGCGGTAAGCATGACATCATTCAATTAAATATATAACAGTTAAATACTGTTTGTTGCGGAGAACTAATATAAATGCAAGTAAGCACGAAACGAATGTGCCTGAGATTATACTATCCGTTCATACTGCCTTTGATTTATCCTTCTGGATGTGGAGTAAGATAAATCCTCCGCGAAATTTAAAATAGCATTAACTGATATGTTTAAACCACCATGGCTGATTGTAACGAATTTTATTTTTTTTTAAATTTTTAATTTTATTTTCCAGAACATTCTTTGTTTAAATATTTGATTTTGAATTGTGCGCCATTTTCAGTTTTCGAGTGTCTCGCACCTCGACTGGTCTTAACATCTTTTGGTCTGCTTCATTTTTAACATTTTTCTCTAGTAACACGAATACATCTTAACAATATATTCCTGCTATAATTGCTTTTTATTCTGATATTAAATCACTCATAGAAGGGACGTTCTGGAATAGATAATTTGATTATTCTGTTGTTCACGTATATCTCCTTCCAGATTATTTGTTCGGGAATTATAGCGATACAACTTTCGCATTCCGATTGCCTAACATTAAGTGTCGATTTAATTGTTAAACTAACAAGACATGGAGACCGATATTAAATTTGAGGTCACAAGTATGTTAGTGCAGGATATTGCGGATTTGAATCTAGCAGATGTGAATGGAAATATAAGCATATCAGACTCTACTGTGAATTTTAGGACTTCAAGCGATCTGGCATCTATGGGGCTCTCAGACTCGAATAGGTTAGGGGCCTCTACAAAATTTGGCGACCGCGCCAGTCCAAGAATTTTAAGTCTACCGCAGTACAAATCAGAAAAACATTCAAGTTGGGTAGGAGATGCCCAAATGATATTTAGTGCTTATAATATTGTAAATCCAATGGAGAAATTTGTTGCAGCATGGATGGCATTGCCTGAAAATTTCCGAAATGCCTTGGAAAATTTCAGAGACAGAACTGTGGAAGAAAAGCCGTACAATGCATTTGAGTTATTAATGGCTGAAATTCAACAGAGATATCAGCCTGGAAGATCGGCGCAAATGTGCGAACTATTACGCTTAGAAAAAATGGGGCGTCAATTACCGTCCGAATTTTATGAACGCCTTTGCACAAAAGCTTCCAGGTTGAATATATCTAGAATTATAGTCAACTCCAGTTTCACAGCTGAGCTACCAATTAGGCTTAGAACAACATTGGAAGTATTTGACACAATGAGCATTGATTGGCCAAATAAACTCAGAGGGTTAGACGGCGTGTATAAACAGCAGGAACCACAAGTACATGCTGTAATAGCAGATTCTGTCACGATGCAGCCAGTCAGGGCAGATGCCGAAAACAACCTGACTATACAAGAAACCTTGCGTTTCTTATGTAGAGAAGTTGCTAGTTTACGTAGTGACATTGCACAACTTCAGAGTCAGGATAGGTACACTAGACGTCGAGGGAGTCACTCGCGTCAACGCGGATGGTGTAAGGCACATTGCGAGTACGGACGCAGTGCGAAGTGCCAAGGTGAAAATTGTATATACCCGCGATTAGGTGGACCCAGATGGAAAGGAAGCACTAAACCGGTAGAGAGAAATCTATCACCGGGAAAAGGACAAAACCCCCGCTTGTAGGAGCCGTATGGGGGTTCCATTGAAAGGGCTCCCAGATATGCCTTTAAAAGGCATACTCAGAGCAAAAGATGCGACTAGATCAAATAGCACCGAAGAAGAAGGCAAGAGGGTCAGATTCTTACTAAGCGGAGATCTGGAAAACATTGCCGGATTGTCCAGCAACAAGTTCATTATTAAAGATGAATTATCTGGATTAGATTTTCTTATCGATACGGGTGCTGAGGTAAGCATAGTTAGGTCAGACGTGGTGAAAGCAGATTGCCCCACATTTGATTATCAACTATGGGCCGCTAACGGTAGTCCGATAGGAGTGAAAGGGACGAAAGAAATGTCGGTAACGTTAGGCCAGAAATCTTCCTCCGGATGGAATTTTCTAGTAGCCGATGTCAACTACCATATCATTGGCATGGATTTCTTGACACATTTGAAGCTGACATTAGACCCCAAAGCTATGACTATCGCAGAAGGCGAAGGGATATCAACACATACTGATTCTGACACATCGGAAGTTAGAAGGGTTCTTTTATCTCGTCCAACGGTCGCACATGACTGTTGTGTCCACCTATGTTTGATGTTCCACGAATTTGTATGTCGTCAGTGTTTAATATTAGCGTATCGTCTAGACGAGCCTTAATTATGCCTAACTCGTCCGTTAAATTCTTCATTTGAGACGCCAGTGTCTGAATCAACGTTTCGACCCCATCAGAAGACATTTTTAATTGTGCCATAAATGCTTTATTTTTACTCAATTATATATAGAACTTTGCACGCACAACAAAAATCTATTTAATAAAACAAATTTACACATTAATTAATATATGTTCACATCAGCTCAACGTCTGCTTTCCTCATTGTGCTGCCTGCTTACTTCTTATCCGGGCGCTTCTGCGAGGAATTTCTGTTGAAATAATGTCTGCCCTAGATAAGACCTTTTGCTCATTATTTGTCTTAAAGGTGGCTATTGCCACATCTTCCCCCCTCCGGAATCGGCTTTCGCACTCTGCTTAAACGATCCAGTGCAATAGCTCGTGGTCCATCGGGCAGGCTAACAAAAACAGTATTGTGCTCGGCGTCCACCCTCTCCACGCGATACGGCCCATCATTGACAGCCTGCAGTGCCATGGGCTCGACCTTCGCTATCATGACATAGTCGCCGACCTTTATTCGAGTGCGTGTCGGTTGCCTTTCATAGCCTTGTCGCTGTGTGACGCCTACATATTCAGTTAATTGTTTTAGTCGTTCCTGAATATCCGCTATGGTGCAGCGCTCATGGGACCCTTGGATTACAGGCGCACCTGGCAGTCTTATGTGTCCTCCATAGACCATGGTCGTTGGAGCGAATCCTGTCGCTGTTGAGACTGTAAAGCGCATGGCCCGCTCAACCAAATGTAATTTGTCTCTCCACGTTCCCGGGCTCTCGTGGCACCAACATCGCAGTACCTCTTTCATCGTCCTATGTGCGCGCTCAGCTGTTGCATTGGTTTGCGGGTGATAAGTGGTTGTGCGGGAATGCTTTATGTCAAGGTCTTTGCACCACTGATTAAATTCTTTCGACTCAAACTGTGCGCCTTGATCGGTGACAATAACTTGTGTGGTACCGAATCGACTGAGCCATCGCTCTTCTAAGCACGTTATAATCTTTTCTGTTGTGATCTTCTTCAGTGGTACAAACTCGACCCATCGGGTAAACTTATCGACCATGGAAAACACATAGGACACGCCACCGCGAGCTACTGGCAGTGGACCTACCAGGTCGATATGCAGAAACTCGTTCCGTGCAGTAGCATTGAAAGCAATCGGAGTGACCTTTTCTCGTTTTTGTGGTTTACAACGTTGGCATGTAGTGCACTGTTGACAATAGCTACGAATTTCTTTGGACATACCAGGCCAATACAATCGTGACTGCAATGTCTCAATGAGCCGCCCAGCGCCGGGATGTCCCAACGTTTCATGCCAAAAGGCCATTAATTCTGTTCTTATGGATTCTGGCACAAACCATTGCACTGTTTGTCCTTCTTTCCGCACCAACAGGCCGTTCTGTAGACTCAACGTTTTATATTGTGCCAACACCACTGTGCCGTTTTTTAACTGATTGACTATTTCCTGACATGTAGCATCTCTTCCCTGTTCTTCAGAGACTTTTATAAGCGGCGAAACCCGCACAGCGGAAATTCTGCTGAGCGCATCGGCCGCCGCATTCTAAGATTCCTGCTCTATGATGAATTGATATATCGTACTCTTCTAGTTCTTCAATGGCTCGATGTACTCGTTTCTTCTCAATACCTAGTGATCTCCAATGCACTAGCGCTTTGTGGTCGGTAAAGACGTCCACGTGTCCCCCGATGACAAAATATCTAAACTTCCGTAGCGCCTATTGTACGGCAAGTAATTCCTTCTCTGTGACGGTATAGTTCTGTTCCGCCTTAGTGAGTGTGCGACTTATATATTGCGCAGGACGTCCGTCAGCTTGTAACACCGCTCCTATCCCAATACCTGACGCGTCTGTAACAAATGACATATTAACTACCGGGAAAGTCAAAATAGTTGCCTCTATTAATTTCTGCTTGCATAGCACAAACGCTTGTTGTGCCTCCACCGTCCAACGAATTGGTATCTTGGCACTAGTTAACTGAGATAAGGGTTGTTGCGTAACCGCCATCCCTGCGAGGTATGGTCTATAGAAATTCACCATACCAATAAACCGGCACAATTGTTTTCTAGTAGTAGGCACCGGATAATCCTTGATAGGTTGTACATTCGAATCTAACGGCATGCATCCGTCCGCTGAGACTAAGTGCCCCAAGTACCGCATTTCTTGACCTATCTGAACCTTTTCTGGATTAAAGTATAATCGCCATTCTACAGCTTTGGCCAACATGTTCTGCAGCCTAACACGTAATTCGTGTTCAGTAGTGGCCCATATAATAACATCGTCTACGTAAGCTGTTGTACAAGTTAAGTCAGACACGAACGAGTCCATCATTCTTTGGAACACTTTCGGTGCGTTTTTAAGGCCAAATGGTACCCGGGTGAATTGGAAATGACCTTGGGGTACTTGTACCGCTAACTTCCATCGGTCTTCGGACCGCACGCCTATTTGCCAAAATCCCTGTTTAAGATCAAGCACGGCGAACCATTTGCCTCCCGCTAGCTGTAAGAACAGATCACGCAGAGCCGGCATGGGATACGGGTCCGGTTTGGTTACTGAGTTCAATTGCCTAAAATCAGCCGCCGGTCGGAGCGAACCATCCTTTTTCGTAACATAAACCATTGGAGCACGAAAAACAGATGATGACGGTTCAAGAACGCCGGCTTCTATCATTTCTTGGGTTGCTCGAGTCGCTGCTTCTAATTTCTTGGGAGGGGCACCATATACTTTTGGTGGTTCGTAACCATCATTTAGTTCTAACCATAACTTAAACTGGTCGACCGTCGGCCCTGGACGCTCGCTACAATCAGGCAGTTGGAATATACTGTTATATTGGTTTTGAAGATTCTTCCACCACTCAGGCAGACAACTGGTCTCCTCCTGAATCTTATGGTTACCTATAGACTTTATTGATCTTATTCCTTCAGGCCGCGATAGGTATACCCGTTTATTTTGACAGTCTATCGTCTTAACCCATTTTCTAATGAAATGAAGTCCCAATAAGGGCGTCTGCGTATTCGAAACAACAAAAGACATATGATAGACCTTTTCATTTATTAACAACTTTGTGTCCCACTCGCCCACAGCCACCATCGATGCGCCCGATGCCTGACATAAACTTGCTTTCGTAGGTTTTATATTGTTCAATGGCCAAGTCAATGGTAGTACCGACACATCCGCTCCAGTATCCAATTGCATTATTACTGGCTGTCCGTTGAAGAGTTCTAAAAATTTAACTTTAATGAAAATTCTTACATTTGGCAGTGTTTCCCACACCTCCTTTTCTTCAAAAGCCATCTGGTTCGGACCACTTTTTGGTTTGTTCTGCTGGTCTTCCTTCGATCTACCCGTCGGAGCCACCAAAGGATTAATTTTTGTGCCTTGTTCTCTCCCTGCATTATTTGTGAGATTGTTCACCCTGTTACCCCACTGCACTGGTCGTTCTCGAGGGGCAGTACATGGGTTTTGTTGCCTTTTATACGCCGTATTCGTCGGAGCCGGAGTCCTTGCGAGTAAGTGATTCTTTGCTTCAGGCTACCGGCGGTATATGTCGCTGCTCCTGTCAGATGTTGTAACTGTACCCATGCGTGGAGATGCAGCTGCCATCTTATTTGTCATTATGGCCGAGCTTTGAAGAGCCTGAAGTTTCTCTTCAAGGCCTCCTGGGCTGCTGGATATTTATTCGTATCTAGTAGGATCCAGCAGCATGAACATGATGGCCTCATGTGGTTGCAAGCCTGGTAAAGACTCGGTAAGCTTCAAGAACCACCGCTTGATACGTGCCATGGTATCCATGGGCATCTCACCCTTTAATGGTGTCAGGTTGTATAATTCTGAGAACACTTCTTGAGGCCTGGCCCGGAAATGATCCAACACGCGTCTTTTGTATTTTTCATATGTGAGGTCAACTGGGAATTCCAATTGGACAGCTACTGTCCGGTCCACTAATTCCTGTACAGCTACACGCACAATAGGTGCTTCCAATGTAAATTCTTGGGCTCGCACTGATGCTTCAAATTTTTCGAACCACAACTGTGGCCTTTCCACATCTAGTGGTGCCAAAATCGGCTTAAACTCTGATGACGGTCTGAAATAACTCGTCGATTCGGCTGAAAACGCTGGCATATTAACTCCTGATTCCTCTTCGGTGCGGTCGCCATTGTTGTGTCCCCCTATGTTTGATGTTCCACGAATTTGTATGTCGTCAGCGTTTATTATTAGCGTATCGTCTAGACGAGCCTTAATTATGCCTAACTCGTCCGTTAAATTCTTCATTTGAGACGCCAGTGCCTGAATCAACGTTTCGACCCCATCAGAAGACATTTTTAATTGTGCCATAAATGCTTTATTTTTACTCAATTATATATAGAATTTTTCTCGCACAACGAGCATCGATTTAATAAAACAAATTTACACATTAATTAATTTATGTTCACTTCAGCTCAACGTCTGCTTTTCTCATTGTTCTGCCTGCTTACTTCTTATCCGGGCGCTTCTGCGAGGAATTTCTGTTGAAATAATGTCTGCCCTAGATAAGACCTTTTGCTCATTATTTGTCTTAAAGGTGGCTATTGCCACAATGACTTTGCCGATTATAATCCGAGCTTTTAGCAGTGTTTCAGCCTTTCAGTGCCAAAAGGATAGGTTTGAAGACAGGAGTAGAACACCAAATAGAATTGGTGGCTCTGTTGCCTTGTTCACCAAAGGCTCAACCATTGGCACAACACAAGCAACAAGTTGCTTTGTCCGAATTTCACCAATTGCGCGAAGAGGGGATTTGTAGAAGGTCAAATTCCAATTTTGCTTCCCCAATAGTGGTAGTTCCCAAACCTGAACCTGGTCAATGGAGGGTTTGTGGAAATTATCGTCTATTAAACTCAGTGACGAAG
>JAQBSW010011922.1:0-18413 GCA_029291075.1 Eudiplozoon nipponicum | reverse complement strand
TGAAGTAAACACCAATCCCATTGTTACTCTTCAACCGTAGGTCATGTATACATTTTAGTTCAGCATATTTGATGCATTTCCAATATTAACTAAAAATAAATCATGTACTGAGTTGAATTAGGATGAATAAAAAATGGCCTATTTTAGTTGTGCTGTACTAAATCTGTGCCCCAATAAATTATTTATTACTCAATTCCAATTTAATTTATACTTTCCAGACTGAAGAAAATACAATTTTCTTTCCCGATAAGTCGCACAAAAAGAGCAAAACTTTCGTGCAATAAATGTTATCGCATTCACACAGCAAACTACTGCTCATAAAAGTAATTTGAAAAAAATTCGCGAAAGTTGCTAAAACGTTTTTTGGCGACAGCATGTGTATAAAGTGGTCGGAATTAAAACAGATACAATATAACGTAGACCAAAATTTCCTAAGTGCCCATTCATTGATCTTAGTATATTTGTATATATGTAATTTATTTATTTATTTATATTTATATTTGTCTTATGGCAATATATAGGCAAAATCAAACAAAACACTGGCTAGGTTTGAAAAGAAATTTCATCAATTAGTTCAGTTGCATCAATATTGAAAACTCATCGAGTAGTCGACAACATTTGTTGCGATCGTGGCTCGGACTGAGGTACGTACGCTTCTGCATCTTTTTTGTATACCTCAGATCTGCTCCGGCCACGCTTTAAGTGCAATTCTCAGTCATATGTCAGCTTATTTTTTTGTTAGCATTTCATTTAGATGCAATCCATTTGACATACCTTTTTATTTGTCATTATAGAACAGACGCCACACCATCTGGGGAAATATAGTGAAACAATCTTTTACGGAAGGATTATGGTTATACATTGATTGTCAGTATAAACTAAGCATTGCTTAAGTTAGCCAAGGCAGTCCATCAAAATGACTGCTTTCGTTCGTATTTTGAACTTGTTAAGTACATGCCATAATTTGCCGGGTCCGAGGATCAAGCCAGAGAAAATTTGCTTTGAAGTCTTGTATGCAGATGGATGGCTAGGTAGAAATTTAATTCAAAGAGACGCAAAATCGGCTCCTTTAAATAAAGAAGCTAACCAAATACGGAGTAGCACAGTTGTTTGTGCGCAAGATGTCCAAGCAACCGAGTCTATTTTCGAGCAGTGGTCTCGGCAAATTATGGCAAGCTCATGACGAGTTTCCTAAAAGGGCGAGAGCAGTCTGCTTTATGAATTGCCTCTGCTAGCGTAAGCAGTTTTCTTATAATGACAACAAATATATCATGAAAATTCTACCCGAACACTTTAATTTAACATAATTTTTTTCAAGTTGCACGGTGTCTGTTCTGTAATAACATATTGGGAGTGACTATTTAGAACGTTTTATTGAAGGGATGCCAAATAGGTTCTATATAAAGAAAACGCTAGCCAAAATGTAAGTTGGTATATAATGAAAAATTAGGTTTAATGTTTGTCACAAATGGCGTATTGGTACGAGTGCAATAATCAGATGCTTATGCACCAACTTTCAAGCTCCATGTGATTGTGTAAAAGGCGTTGACCACTACAACGCGGGCTAAGCCGGAGTGCATTTCAGTAATTTTGCGAAGGAAATTTGGGTAACATTTGTTAATGCAGTAAAGAAATGCAGGTATTCTGTCAATAATTTTTAACAAATTTTTTAAATTCTTTAAATCAAGTAAACAGCAATCCCATTGTATTTAACCAGTCGTTGAAGAACATAACAAAACTACCGCCAGCCGCAACGCACTGACGCGTTTCGACCTCCCATGATCATCATCAGAGTACGACGGCAACCTGACTATCGAGGATCAAACCGCATTGAATATATATGGAAATCAAATTTAGATATGCGGCTCTCACCTCTAGCAGTCTCGCATACATTGAACTCGACTGGAAATGTCGGCTGCACAATTTCTATGCAGTCACGAACATTAATTGTTTGCAGCTTTCGCCACATATACATATATAGGCAATACAAATTAACAATAATTGATTGCGCGGGTGGTGGTAAAAATCCTTTAAATCAGGTTTGCGAGCTTGAAGTAAACACCATGCCCATTGTATTTAACCAGTCGTCGAACAACATAACAAAACTACCGCCAGCCGCAACGCACTGACGCGTTTCGACCTTCCATGATCATCATCAGAGTACGACGGCAAACTGACTATCGAGAATCAAACCGCATTGAATATATATGTAATTCAAAGTTAGATCTAGTAATCTAGTAATTTGTTCTTCATATTTGATCGTGAATGCCAGAAGTTTGTCTTGCATAGACAAATGAATTCTGTCCTTTATTCTTGAAATTTAAACATCAATTGCAGAATTGAACAATTATTTTTGCGCAGGTAGTGATAAAAATTACTTAAATCAAATTTGTGATCGTGATATAAACACCATTCCAATTAAACATATATAATTCGAGTATAAACTAAGCATTGTGGAATGTAGAAAAGATAATTAATCCAGTAGATTGATTTCGTTCTTATTAGAAACTATTTAAGAACTGTCCAGAATTTTCCGCGTATTGAGCATAAACCTGTTTTTAAAAGGGATTATATTAAAGCCCTTTGATTCTAGCATGAAAATAGTAACATATCTGCCCTGATTCTTCTTTGGAACTGGCGTTGTAGTTCAACCCAAATTAGGTTGCCAGCACCCTCGTTTGTCAGAAAATATTAAAGATTTTATAATTCTTATTGTTTGTTTATTATATTGGCATGGTCAGATTCTTAGTAACAATTTTTCTTATATTTAATTTTTTTCCGAAATACAAAACATGAACTAACTATATGAATTATATTTAATATTACGTAAATAAAGCTAAATAGAGAAAGCAATTTTGATAAACGATTAGGATAGAACGTTCAGTTAGAAAATCGATGTTTTATAAATCAAATACCTTTGAGAATATCCTGTAAATAGTAAGGTCATTCTGATATTGATTCTAATTTTACAGTTGTTCGTTAGTTTTAGTGATTAATTGCTTGAGTGAACTTTATTTCTAAATGATGGCCAAGTGTTTTAATTAAAGCAATAAAACGTAAGCCATTAGTAAGTCCATACGTAGCAGTTATTCACTTTTTGACATCATTTTCCTAGGATATTTTTTTCCAACATGTAGAATAAAATCCTATTCATCTCGCTATATTTTGCGCTTTCTTTAACTACGGCTAGAGTTGTTTTATTTGTACTTACTTACAACGTATTGCCCATCCTTTTATTGATATATTTTAGCTTGAGTTTACCTTTACAATTTTAGTGGGGAGAATGTTCTTTCATTCTAAGAAAATAGGATCTCATAAACTGCAAATAACTAACAAAAATACTTGCTGTTAAAACAGATATTGCAAAATTGTCTTATCCTTAATTTTCTGAACCACAATAATGGTTTTCGCGTATAATTTTTTTATTCGAAATATTATAATAATCATATTTTAGTAGTTTCCTCCATTGACAGATCATCACACCGAATATAAAATATTTATAAATGAGGCGGAGAATTTTCGTTATGATTATTAAATGTGACATTATATAATATTTATATCAAGACCGCAATCTTGATTAAAGTAATTTTCATCACTGCCCGTGACACCTATGCACATTTAATTGTATAAATGTTCATCTGAATAACATTAACCCATGTAGTATGGCATTTGTACTATAATAACAGATTTGGGATGATTGGATGAAACTTTAGGTTAAAGAGGAATTCCATAAAGGCTCCACTTAAAGGAAAGAATAGCCAAAAAAATAGTTATTTAATAATTGAAAATTTATGCAGACTGCAGCAGGGTGGCTTAATCGGTAGAAAAAAACTCTGAAGAAGGCGTACTCATGTTTGAGCCCTGGTCGCTGCAAATAAAATTAACAAAAGCAAATTCATATTTTATGAATACTAAAGACAGATTACATCGTAAATCTGATATAAACCATATCACACTTATTAATGCGCTAAACGATGTGTGAAAATAATCAATATTTGAGTACAGAAATTCTATATGTGAAATAAGTATTGCAACGATAAAAATGATCAAATTTGAAAAAAATGGCATATTTTTAAATATTCAATGCTAAAAATACGATAAAATTTCAACATCTATTTCAAAACTAGTCAAGATTCGAGATATTCGTTTCTTTCCAAAACGTTTTCTTTAATGACACTTAGCTCCTATGGAAAACGTTCGTTTAATAAGACCATTCTGAAAACTGCCGGATATCGCTAGATTATTAGACGAATGTAAATATTTATCGCCATGAGGAGTACATTTTATATACGAACTCACATTACGATAAACCTTCCTCAATGTATATTATCAATAATTAGCAGTTTCAAATACTTCTCTTATTCGGAAAACTATTTTTTGGATAAAATCTTTCCTATAATTATTTTTTCAAAGTGAAATTCATTATTTTCATAAAATTTGCAACAAAATCTTTAGTGGAGCTATAACTAAGGCATTTTCCCCTTAAATACTTAGAAACTAAAAGCATTCTATTTCACCTTATGCAGGACTAACTTTTAATTGTACGTTAACTTAAATTTGTAACATGATAAATTTCAAATTTCCTAGCTTTTTCCTTTAATTTGAAAAAGAAGCTTATTTCAATTTTATTAAATATTCTCACACGTTACTCGTAATTAATATTTTTTGAAGTACCTCCAAGAGTTATCTTATACTTCCATTAATATGACACAATGTTCCGGTATCTGAAACGTTTTGCATCGCCTATTCTGTTAAATGGAAGCGAATTTTCTAGATTTTACCGTAACCACAGAATAGACAAGTATAAATTCCCTTACAATGTGTTATCGTATTTACCTACGCAAGTCAGTAATGTGAAAAAATTTTAATGTTTAAAAAATATGTCAGTATATTATATTTTTATTGACAACCGGACAGCAGGATGATATGAATTAATTCATGCGCGTAAGCGAGGAAAAAAGAAGTGCCTAAGTATAACCCTTGACGTTCTTAAACTATTGCATCGGATATGCGAAACGTGATTTCCCAATACTAATCTGTAGGTTAGTTCATAATCATAAAACGATTATATTTATTGAAAATTTAATTGCTATTTGAGATTTCACATATTGTTTAATTTTCGACTGTTAATCTGGTTAAAATTTGTCTGTAACATTTATATATATCATTCAGGTTTCAAAATATTGGGTTATTTATTTTTTTAAAGCGGAATTTTTACTGCCGTGACCTATTACAAAGTTATAAAGCAATAACATTTCAATCGATGTACGGAGTGAATAAAGTTAGATTTTGTTTAAAACACATGTGAATTGGAAATTAATACTAATGCTAGATTTGTTTCTACCCGCCAAACAGGTTACTAGAACTACTTTCAGTTCCATATACATGCTTAAAATTCTTTCTTCTCAAAATTAATACACGTCAAATGTGCTATAAACCCGATTTGTTGGTATATATTGATGTTTGAAACGTGTCAGTAAGTGAAATTGGTGTATCATTTAAACATTCTTTATGACCTGTAAAAGTCATCGTTTAAATAATCTGAAGCTTAGGAAAATCAACTAGATTTTAACCACACGAAAGCAGTTTTTTCATTGTCAACTAGTTAATGAGAGTTACATATTTAATAAGAATAATTGTTTTTAAAATAACGTGAATTAAATTTTCATATCTAGGTGTGTTACCCATGTTAGCAATATAAATCAAAATCAATCTGCTATGTAAAATTTCAGTCGTCTAACAAGTCAAAAAAAGATCTCGCGTCCAAATTTTTTTTATATATCAGACAACCTGTAATGAATATCCATTGTTCAATGGTTTAGTTTTGAAATGAAAAATGCAGGCTAGGCATTTGAACTAGATGTTCAGATTTACTAATTGTATATTTCCTGATATTTCTCGAGAGGAAGGAACCCCCACTTGTGGAAAAATTATTTATCAGATTTTTCATGGAGACCATTGGGAGTTAGATAAGGAAAACAGAATTTAATTTGCCTTTTTATAGCTTCTGTGGAAAACTGTTCTCTCCTAACAATCCAGCCATTTCCCTTATATTATGCACTGGTAAATGATGTCGACATCTTTCATCGCTTATCGGGGAAAAGTAAATAACAATTAAACTAATAATTCATACCCAAATTAATTTGACTGAAATGTAATATGAAGACATAGGTTTTGAATTACTAAGATAGTTAATCAGCATGAAGTTAGTTTTCCTACAAGAGTTCGGCAATTTTAGACTTATGATAAGTTTAAATTTCGACCTACCACTCGGCCACCTTATTCTAAAAGGTAATTGCTGCATATCTAGTATCATCCCTGCATCAAAATATCTATGAAAATAAAAAGTATCAAATTAATTCAAACCTAATCATAAGCACGTACATATCACACGTATAAACGACCTCCTTAATTGCTAGTTTGATTTAGTAATAATAAATAATTATAAGACTTTATTTCATATAAGTTCCACCAATATGAAAGCCCAATCAAGAAACATTAGTTACCATATATCATAAAATTACGTGTATTGTGCGGCAGGGTGGTATATTGATTAAAGTACCGTATTCCGAAGCCGACGTGCTCAGGTTCGAGACCCGTCCGCGGCAAATTCTGGAAAATATATGATGGGTTCCCAAAAAACACCAAACTGGTCTACTAGATGAATTGACTTTTCTACATAAAACAAGGCTTAGTTTCTTCTATCACATGTACGTACATAATGGGTCAGGTGTTCATATCAAGATAACAACCTTGATTAAAAAATTATTTTTATCGCCGTCCATTTAATCAATGTTTGTTTAACGGAATAGTTTCATACTAAGGAACAGATCCCATGTATAAATTAAAAATAAAATTTTTACTAGGTACAAGAAACATAGTCGTCCAAGTTCCTCCTCGAATGTTCATAAATGCATATTTATATACATTTCTAAAACACATGACAAGCGTAATAATAAACAGAGAAATTTTTTGTTTCCTAAACTAGATTTAAATCTTAATTTTCAGTTACTTCAGAGAGTGATGCAAATAATTTTATTCTTTTATCTGGCAGACCGTTTTACCATGCTCCCGGGAACTTTATTTTAAATTTTATATAAGCTCAACTTCCAAATTAAAAGTTGTTTCCTCAACGCTTTCTCAACCACAAAATTGCTCTGTCATGCTAAAGAAGATTTGTCTACATATTCTAATTGCTATACTGCAGGTCCGTTCCTGTCCACCCTAGATATTTAGACGAGCAACATATTTAATAATAGGATTAATAGACTTGGCAACAAATGATGAAATAAGTCAAATAGCAACTCAATACAGAATTAGTTCCTGTAATCAACTGTTCGACATTAATTCGGTAAATATGCGCCTATGACGCACAACCGTCTTCAATCCACGTCCATATGTCACAAATAAATGTCATGATATATTTCATTCAAAGGTGTCAGGCGGAGTCCTTATCTTCGATTTACTACAAAATGGCCTCACATACATGTTCTCTACAGCATTAACCGACGTCACGTCGATTTCATTCACCAAATTGAAGCGAAATGAATCACGAATAAGCCACCTCTATGCTGTTCAACGCATGTTGAACGAACAAAAATTAATAAATTATCCAATTGCCAACTCGCCTGCATATTCTGACTTATATACTGCAGACACCTTCTTGCGTACCGCAGTTACATTTAACCAAATACAACTATAACGACTGCACCTTTTACGAATACGAAATTAAGACAAACTTGTGGAGGTTTTAATAGTAGGCTGTAGAGACTTTAAAAAATTTTTCTAAAAATACATCACACCCATTTAATGAAGAACGAGTTATTTGCTTCTCGTATAAACATTATTCAGGAAAGACAGATAATTGGCTGCACCCTTCAATTTGGCAACGCAGCGCCTGAGTACCACAGCCTTCTGTAATTCATGTTCGAATACATCGTATGATTGACTGAATCTATCTATCTATGCAATACAGATATCTGAAAATCAGGTTAACATTTTACAAAAAATGGAATGAATTCAATATGTTAGGAAATATCGAGTGCACTCCTAGTTTTCTGTCTTGCCTCATATCTTTTGGCAGCAACCGCATCAGTCTACGTCGACTCGATTTTCTTCACCAACGTAAAGAACAGCATCCCGGCTGCGCTCATATAGTAGCAATCTGCACTTCTTCACGTATGATTTGACCTATGGCTCAGCGTTGATTCTATTTTGGTAAGCCAGAGAGAAACACAGGATTAGCCTTTCTAACATAAAATCTGATATTTGATAGAAATTGGACAATTGAGGTCAACTCCATGTCCAAAGTTGGTACCGGAATTGAGTAGTGGCCGTTTGCACTACACTCATTGACGTGATGTATGAATTGATATTCAACGTTCAGTTAAGGTGAAATTAAATGAAACAATGGATGTTAAACCCGTTACATATCTCTTCCATAGTTATGTGTCTAGAATAAACAATCCATAAATTATTTAAATACATATTTGCTCCATATACCAGGACAACTACATTTTTTTGTCTTAGCTATCCAATCGATTTTAGTTACTCCGAAGTCCTGAAATCTATTGCTTTGCTCCCATTTTTAAACTGTTTAAGCATTATTCCATATGGATATGATCATCAGGACTGTAAGGGTCTAAATTTTATGTGTATTATTTGTAATTTAATATGTCAACTTAGAGTGGTGATACATGCGTTAATAAACTTATAAAAATTGGCGAAGATGTAAGTGAAACTGCTATGATCTAGAAGAACATGGCATAACGGGTAATCCTTTTTGCAAAAAAGAATAATAATTTTTTTTTCACAAAGATTTATAAAAAAAAGCTTTAATTTGCATATGCATTTTTCCGCTCATAGAACATCTAAATAATTAATTGTCGGCATACACTTCTAAATATTGGTATCATGCCGTACTCTATAGCATTGAAGCCATTACGAATTATTGCAGATAATTTCAAATATATTCACTTCACATTTTAAAGCATCTAAATTTGACGTCGTTACTATTTTATGGTTGAAATGAGCGCATTTTATACCTTCATAAGTCACACACACTCGTGTTCTGAAATTACTGCATATACTGTAAACACATATCGAGTTCAACTTTATTTCTATGCATAAAAAGTCAAACTGGTTGCTTAATTCAGTATAAATATTTCTTATTAAAGTAAAATAAACGGTTTCGTTGCAATTCGAAATCTTATTATACAATTTAAACATCGATAAACAAGTAGTAGGTGAATACTTACTGCTAAATGCATTGTGCTGCGTGCTACATTGACCAAGTAATTAAACGCTGAGATCGACAATATAAATTGTGTTTATATTTAGATGAATATGCTACAAAATGTACCACTGTGGACATTAGTCAGATAATTGTATGCGAACTACATACAGTCGTACCTTTTGAATCTGATGCGGCCATTGGAAACGACAAATTTGTACATTTCAAGAGATGTTAAAAATTTAGGATTAAAATTTATTATCGCAGTCCAGTCAAATTTGAGGTACTTAAAGTTAACAACTACCTGACATTATCATTAGATGAAATTAACGCTGGACTACCTGGAATGAAAGCAGCAACTAAGCTTTTCCCTTTGTCGGCGGTCGGACATTATCTGATTTCGATAAGGATGGTTAGGCACTCGTGTAACTTATGATGGACTGTTACTGTTGACTACGTAATCAAAACAATGGGATCGCTGTTGGAGTGGTAGAATTATTATT
Organism: Eudiplozoon nipponicum; assembly: GCA_029291075.1. Lineage (NCBI taxonomy): Eukaryota > Metazoa > Platyhelminthes > Monogenea > Mazocraeidea > Diplozoidae > Eudiplozoon > Eudiplozoon nipponicum. The sequence continues at coordinate 8,678 of JAQBSW010011922.1, read as the reverse complement.
AGCGATATTGTTCTTTTCAAAACGCATCATAGCCCACCCAACTAATCAACAGTTAATTGATCTAAAATCATTTAGAAACTTGAACCGACTGGTTCCAGTATAGGCGCCAAGTGAATTGTGCTTTATGGAATCCACCGTAAGAAATGCATAGATCTACAGTCCTGAATATATTTATGTCTCTCAAGTGGTTTGGGAATGTAGGTTTTTTATCATCCAGCCGCTGCTCAACTAATCCAATTAGCCACGGCAATGTCAGGACCCTACAATATTGCATTATTGACTAGCTAATTAATAGAAATCATATCCCCACTAGAATATTATCTTAATTTGGCGTGTGTAAATCTTAAATTCATTTCGTACTGCTAAGCCATAGGCAAGTCTACGATTGAACATTAGTTTTACTTGCTTCCTCATTCGTCCTGACGAATATTGTTTTAAATTGGCCTCTTTGTTTGGAAACAAAATACTAAAACAATACTATAATCAAAGTTGTGATCTTGATATAAAAACCTGACGCTTTATGTAAATAAATATGTCAGTATAAAATAAGCAGTGTTTAATATTGAAAAAGCAATTCATCCCGTATCGTACAGAATTTGATGCGGAAATGTGCCGAAACTAGGCACGTCTACTTCGGAATCGAAATAAGAACGCAATCGGTCTACTGGATGAATTGCTTTTTGAACAACGTACAATGCTGTCAAATGTATGTAAATAAAGGGTCATGTGTTTATACTATTATCGCAACATTAATTAATTCTTATCACCGCCCTGTACATCCAATGCTTGGTTAATGGCTACAAAACTATGCTAAATTTTGATATATAATTTTATTAAATTTTTTCCAGCATTTTATATATTAAAGTCTGTTTAATTTTCTGAATTTTGTTTTAACTTTGAGCTATTCAGTGGACCTCTTTTTCCGATTTTCGATTGTGCTATAGGTTTCTGTGTAAACCATAATTTTATTAAAATTAGGAGTGTAGCTATAATTGTTCATTTTGGAAATTTGGTTATTTGTAATTAGCGCCTTTAAGTAATTAAAAACTTGCTCTCACCATTTCTTGCCTATTCTCTAAAAAATTAAAATCTTTACATGCCCATATACATAAATGCTTAGAATTTCTGAGCATTTACATTTTGAATTATATATTTGAAGATATATATATATATATATATATATATATATATATATATATATATATATTTAAACATCTACATATTTAATAAAATCTATCTCTCGTCCAAAGCCACAAGTGTATTCAATGTTCTTCCCGCGGAAATAAAGCACCTTTTCCATCACGAAATTAGAAAGGCCGCTCACAACCACTTCTTTAACAAATTCCTATGCAAGACATCTGATTGGAAGCAAAAATGGTTCCTTCTTAACACATAGCACTTTTTTCTATCCCTAGGCTATTATCCAGTTTCGGAGCGTGAAATCTCTTCTGGCTAGCTCCTTCTTTCAACCATTCGCCTCTGATTCTTAAACTCAAATAAGGACTCACCCATAGCATTTCTATTTTCATTTTCATTCTACCGCATCCAAATATTGATTGCTATGCCAAAATCTGCTCCACTAAATATCTTCTTTTTGTTTCAGCAAACATGCGTAAAATCAAAAAGCCTACTGGACCATCTGGCATTCATCGGAAGCTGGTTCCTCCACGCTTTCCATCAGCCGCAACCTCGCTCAACTGAAGTCAATGATCCCTGCACGCGACACTGGCGTGCAGACTCTCTTCTATCTAGTCGATCCTTCTAAGTCCAGTGGAATCCCCATTCCATCAGAACGATCTATCACGAAGTTGATAAAAGAACTTCTCTTTCTTAACTCCCTCCTACCCTATGGTTATATACTTTGCTAGTCACAATTACAAGCAACTTTACATATCCGACTTTTGATTTGTACCTGAACATTTCAATTGTTGGGCCCGATGGCCTTTGTTGCCAAATATTTTTTTATTGTTATTAGTAGTATAATATATATATAGAAATTGGCTATCCAATCAATTTAATTTTACATTTCAAATAGGACGATTTACGCATATTAAAACGGATCTTTCCAATCTCCATTTGAACAAGCAATCTCGCGTTTCGATCTAAATGAAAAAAAGTGTATCTAAATAATCTAGAAACAAAACGTTCAAAATTTTGGTCTATAATTTGTAAAACGTTTTTCCAAACGCAAATTTATTTTATCTAAAATATATATGAAACATATATATATATATATGGAAACATATGTATATATATATATATATATATATATATATATATATATATATATATATATAATATACATAACACTACATTGTGGAAATGAAATGAAATCCATATTTTATTGTTTGATGATGCACAAAACATTTGCTACTCGAATGCATTATTCAGTATTATATGAGCAAAAGTATTGGTTTTTATTCTAGAAATCGTTTTTCATTCTTAAAATCCGTGGTTAAAGTAAATTTTTTAGATGTTTGTACTTTTTAAAGTGCATTGAATTAAACAATGCTAAAAATGGACTGTTTTGAGTTACTATAAATGTAATTCACTAAAAAGGTGATTAATATTTATACGCTCAACTATTTTTAATTATTTTTTTATGTAAATTTTCTGCGCAATTTAAAGGCTTTATCTCAAATTTCTAAGTAAAATTAATACATTTGGTAATGCTTTATGCATAATTAGTTATTCAAAATTACTTTTTTACTTATACGCAGTTACAGCTTAGCCCAAAATGTTTTGGTTCCAATTTACGCGTTACTTCTAGTAAATATTTATATCCTATATTTCCGATTTGTCGACTTGAAAATTTTGATTGATTTATTTTACACCAAATATTTATTTAATATTTGTTTTTTTGCTATGGGTATCTTTTACTCTAGACATGATAAATCTTTAGCTTTGAGACTTTACTTAGAAAATATAATTTCTCTTTTTTAAAGTAAAATAGGAAGAGGTGCATGTGAAATAGTGTAACCGATTGCTTTGCTGGAAATATAAATAGAAATAAAAGCGGTTGGTCAGTAATACAGAATATTGCTTATCCTCGATTTTCATCAACAAGCATCGTTTTCGATCGACCAAATATTTTCGCATAATTAGATACGTGAGAGCAGTTTTAGAAAATAATAAAATATATTTACATGTGGTTTGATTTCTTTTGACCAAGTCTCCAATATAATATAGACGGATTATCTTTATAATTAGCTCACATACATTTGAGCGTCCAATTCGCAAATTACGTCGGTGTCTTACCACGATGATAACCATGAAAAAATTTTACGTTTGCAACCTATTGGTGTAATTTCCAACATTTTCGAAGTAAAAGTTAAAATTAAAATTCGCAAATTTTTTATCTCGGATCAGACATACGAAAAATGTTTATAATATTTCATATGAAACGCGGAATTTGCATTTAAACTACAATCCTATTTCAAAGGAAAAGGTAAAAGCAAATTCTGCCAAGTACACAAATATGACTTTATCTCTCCTCTCAAATTCCTATTAAACGAATTATGGAGGTAGAATTTTTTGATAATAAAATAAAATAACATAATGTTTTAATTCATTTTGCGAACTTGAAGTTATCACAAATCCCGATTACATTGAACCAGAAATCGAACAACATAGCAAAACTACTGTCAGTTACACGTACTAAAGGTTTCGACCTTTAATGATCACCATCACGAAAGTACGACGGCAAACTGACTAGCGAAGATCAAGCCGCATTGCATATATATGGAAAGCCAAACTAGATATGTGGCTCTCTACCGTCTGGTAGTCTCGCATACATTCTACTTGACTGAAAATGTCGGCTGCAAAATTTCTATGCAGTCCCAAACATTAACAGTTTGTAGCTTTCGCTGCATACATATAGGTACTACAATTAATCACTCAAAGATTGCACGGTGGTGTTAACCATTAAAAAAATCATTTTTGCGAGCTTGTAGGTAACGCCAATCACCATTGTATTTAACCAGTCTTCGAACAACATAACAAAACTACCGTCAGTCACACGTACTGACGCGTTTCGACCTTCCATGATCATCATTAGAGTACGACAGCAAACTGACTAGCGAGGATCAAACCGCAATGTATATATATGGAAAGTTTTATTAGATATGCGGCTCTTACTTACAGCAGTTTTGCATTTCCAGCCATGTAAAAATGTATGCGAGACTACTAGAGGTGACAGCCGCATATATACTTTTGCTTTTCATATATATGCAAATCATTTGGTCATTGATAGTCAGTTTACCGTCGTACTCTGATAATGGTCATGGAAGATCGACACGCATCAGAACGTGTGACTGACTGTAGTTTTGCAATGTTGTTCAACGACTGGTTAGATACAATAAGATTCTTGTTTCCTTTAAGCTAGCTAACATGATTCTTGAGATTTGTAACATCGCCCACGCAATCGCTGAGTGTTTAATTAGTTAATCGGAAACGAAATCATAATTATCCTTAAATAATATTTGCATTTAACATTCATAGCTGTTTTTCATTTTTTGATAGTAAACTCAATAATTCTGAGCCTTATTCAACATACACAGTAAATCTTCATTAAATAAACATGCCACAGTCAGTTTCACTGTCTCAATTTTGTATTTCCGAAATAGTATTCCTGGTTAAAAAGAATGTTAAAATGGGTCATCCATTTTTCTTTCCATGTAATTGTCAGTTTATTTTAAACTTCTATTTAGAAATGACTAAGTCAATTTCCAATGTACCTGAAATATAGTTGTCAGCTTGCATTACCTAAGAATCTAGTTTTACGGTTTATCAGTTACAGCCAAACCTCGGTGGTATTATAAATTTAAATTACACAAAAATACTTTAATAAAACATTTGCACACCGAATTAGCTTATGGCAGTGTTTTACATTTAATGCGACACGCATTTCATTATTGTGATACATTTACGTGTTTCCAACGCTCTGACATGAAATTGATATTCATGTGAGCTTTTTAGAACCTTCGAAGAAGCTCTCGAGAATGCGGTTTGTTTTCGGAAACTACGAAAACGTTTTAAACACACTAACTGTACCTGATTTATTGCTTGAAGTTAACCTAAATATGTATGCTAACTCTTGATATGTTGATCAACAATAGCACACATACCCGTCAATTTGTTAATTCCCATATTAAAACTGCAATATTATCATTCACTTTTAGCGAAATAAGATACAATAGAATTTGATTTTTGCTCGGAAAATGCAATATATTTCATTTGGAGGGTTGTTCATTTTCGACATGTCATTATGCTCCACCTCATGTTTATATATGCATAGAGCAACATATTTCGAAGCAAACGTGCCCACGCTCGAGCCCTGTCCGTTAGTACATGATAAGTACACAATACGGACAAAATTCATAAACTGCAGGAATTGTCTTGTTCAAAATATGCAATAGTTGATTTTTACTGAAAAATGTATGTACAGAGTGGACCAGATGTTTATATCAAGATCACAAACTTGATTGAAGGTAAATGTTATAAACTCCCGCGCACCCAATGTTTATTTAATAAAATAAAAGTTATCTATTGTCTGGTTTGTGTTCTATCAAGTATAAGTTACTCTAGGTCAGCTCACTGTACAAAAAGTCATCAGTTGCCTGGATTCGTGATTCGTCATAGAGAGACACTGACTAAAGACGAAGGTCAGTACTTTGCTGTAATAAAAAATTATGCTTCACTAACTCAGTGTTCTATACAACAGACCAGATAATTCTAGCTGAATCACATAACCTAAATGAACATTGTTTTAAACTTAACAAAATGCCAAGCAAAAAATTGAAATGATACAATAAAATAAATTTCTACAAATGTAGAAATCAAAATGATTCTAATAAATGCCTATTTAAATTTGCCATTTTATATTAAAAAATTTTTTTTTAAATTAAAACATATATATATATATATATATATATATATATATATATATATATATATATATATAATAAAGTCCGTTATCACTGAGTTATACTAATAACATTTTTCAGTAAAAACTATTTAATACTTAAATGCAAGTTAACTTTAAATAAATATGCCGATATATTTCGAGAATATGGAGCAAAGCAAAACCCCCTTTCAGATATAAATTGCATAAATCAGTTCTTGTTATAAATGAACGCGAATTAGCCTGAATTTTATTTCTATTCATATTTATTTGCTGGATTATTTCAAGTCTTATTCTCTTCTGTGCGCGCGTTTTTCAAAGCGCGGATGTATGACTAAGTTATGCTCGAGATCTGGCTAACCTGCTGCCTTTCAAACTGATTATTGTATTGTTCAGATGCCTGTTCGAAGATTTTCCTGATGTGTCGTTCGTCATGTCGTAATGTTCATGTGTTATGCTGAGCCTCAATAGGTGCAACGCATCGTGTTAAGATTTGAGTATAATTTGCCAATTACTATCGTGTAAATGGTTTCGTTTTCATCGTTGCTTCTATTCACTTTGTGGTCATTTCGGTTGATTTACTTAAGATTCTGGGACAAAAAATGGTCGGGTTTGTCCAGATAAATTATATTATTATTTTGACCTACGTAATACTTTATCACTGGAATATAGAGTAACTTCGCTACTTAAATTTGCAAGGTTGAGTTATTCGATGTCTACAGTCGTTCCCTTATGCTTATTATGCAAGTTCAAGACGCCCATAAGTTCTTGTGGTTGGTTGTAGTTTTAAAAAATTTTCTGAATTGTTAGAAAAATAAGATTGATGTTTATCACCAACTTAAAAAAATGATTCACAGTATTTTCACCTCTACTTGTGCAATCAAGGTTTCCGTAATATTAAATCTAATTTACTTGTGACGATAGATGCAAATAACTTTTTTACGTAACCGAATGAAAATTGCATAACCGATATTGCCTGTCATTTACAATTTTTGCATGCTCATAACGGGTGACGCCGTATGTCATATTTTACTTTTTTATAAATAAACTGCGATTTGATTTTTGTAAAGCAGTTTTCCATCATATTCTGATGATCATCATCGAAAAATGAAATTCCTTACCAAGTCTGTCTGATTGTAATTTTTATTACTAAATGCAAAATATTAGAGACACCAGTTATGTTGTTTATCTCTATCTCTCAAATTGGATTTAATGTTTTTTAATCACAGCCCTTGCAGTAAATGATTTTTTCACTGCAAAACTTACATAGATTGGGCGAAAGTTGCGCAAATGATGTGTTCGTACCCTGATAGAAAATGTGCAGCCGAGATTTGCCGTCAAGTAAACATGTGCAAAAATATTTGGAGCGAGAGACGCATATGTTAAGTACAAGACCTAAATATGAATTGCGGTTTGGTCTTTGTTATTGAGATAACCATTCTGTATTGATGAAAATTACAAAGGTAAAAACATCAGTTCAGATGACTGACGGCAGTTTTTCTATGCTGTGCAACTAATTCCATTCAATGGGATTGGTAGTTTAGTTCAAGCACAAAAAATCTTTATTTAAAGAATTTTTATCACCTCGTTGCGCAATCACAGATTTGTTTAATTTATAACTTCCATACTTCTGGTGGAGCTTGTAGCAAATTAACTTTTTTTATGACTGCATAGAAATTTTGCAGTAAACATTTCTCTGTCAAGAACAATGTATGAAAGAATACTAAAGGTGACAGCTGCATATCTAATTCAGCTTTCTATATGTATGATTTGTGAATTGAGCTTCGTTTCTCAATTTACAATCGCATTCTAATGATCATCATTAAAGTTTGAAACACACCAGTACGGGTGACTGGCGGTGTTTTGTTATCTTGTGCGACTAATTTTATTTATTAGGGATTGATGTTTATTTTGGCAAATTGATTTTGAAGAATTGATTTATCTACGCACAGAGTCAATGATTGTTATATTTTTTGCGTAATTTTCTCATGTATTTTTTATGCAGTGCATGTTGATTGACATAAATTGCTTTTTATACGATTAATGATTTATACAATTTCCTTATGTCAAACTTGAATTCTGTTTGGTTAGTTTTGTGTTGCATCTAAAATTCCTTCAAAATAAACGCATTTCTTGAGGATTCTAGATCGTTTTTAATGAAGTTCTGTGGTAAATTTTGGTGACAGTTTACGGTTTTTCTCTTGTACATCATTTTCTCCATCCAAGTTTAACTCAGAATTTTGTAGTACGTGATGTGTACGTAGTATTAAATTAGTTTAAATTGGACGAAAAGTATAAACAAAAGACAGTATGAATGAAAGGTATAATCTCATGTACACACGCGTTTCGTGCTTACTGGCGACTTATCCGTAGGAGACGGTACAAGCGCCCCTATACCCACTTCATATATGGTCAAGAAATATACGGTACGATCTTCTGGTGGAACTAATTTAATATCGTCTTCGATAATGTGACTTCAAAGCCAATTCACCATATATAATATACACCGAGCCTGTAAATATTTCAATAATTTTGCTTAATAATTCGTTAAAGTTTATAATTAAACTCAGGTAGTGTAATTTTAATCATTAATGAGTGTGCTGAATTTCCAATAATAATATAATTCTGGAAATCATTTTCGCCATCAGCCGTTTTTACGCTAAAGATATATTCATAACAGTGTAGAACTAAAATCATAAACGAACCAACAAATTTATCAGCCGCTTGTTTACTGAATACCACTGACAGCAGTTAATGAAAATTTGAGGACTTACTT
>JAQBSW010011921.1:0-18414 GCA_029291075.1 Eudiplozoon nipponicum | reverse complement strand
ATGGCTCAGTGGTTAGAGCACCAGATTTTAAAGCAGACGTGCCCAGGTTCGAGTCCTGCCCGCGGCAAATTCTGGCCAGTACATGTTGAGTTCCCAATAAGGACGAAACCTTCCATTCTGACGGCCCCAATTTCAGGTTCAGCTGGAAGTACTATCTTTACCGATTATTTGGATAATTCTGTTAACACCGATCCTTAAAAAATATTCTAATCGATTTTTTCGACGGCTTAGTGTGCAGTGTTTCATTTTTTCTCACTCACCAATGTCCGATTCTAAAGGATTTTCGTTATATATCATGATTTGGGAATTTTGTCTTTACACAGCGAATAAGGTGAGATATGGTATTGACAATTTCTTTGTTTATGCAATGTGCAATAATGTGTGCCAGTCAAACTAAGTATTGATTACGATTGAACATTGGAATATTAAATAGAGAAAACACAACAGTTAGAAATTGATGCTTCTGTTACATAAATATGAAAATATTCTTACTGTGCAATTCTTGATGGAACAATCTCACTGTCATTCCTAGTCATGAATTGACTGTTTTCGACTTAGATCATACGATAACAAACCCTGACGAGCATCATCTACCTAAAGCAACCGAAATGTGACCTCCACGTCTAATATGATTACATCTTATTTCTTACTATCAAGTTAACACTCTAGCTTGCATGCAAGGTAATACTGAATTTCGAGGCTTAAAATAAAAATGATGGATGCATTTCAATATTATTGTCAATGTACATTTTAGCGCTGTCAATAAAGGCCTACAAACTTTAAGTACTATGCATCAGCATTTATGTCTAAAAAATTTGTATATTAAGATTGATTTTTTTAAATTGCACAAATAAAACTTAGGCACGAAACTAAATTTATTAAAATAATTTTTAAAAAAATTAAATACTGGTAAGAATTCAAACACAAGTCTGCAGAAAAATAAATTCCGTGAAACGAAAAATTTCAAGAACAGGATACTTAATTCATTAGCAACATGGCACAAGCAAAGTAGGTATGTAAATAATACGCAATGTTATTTTGGTTTTAGGAAAAAGAGAAATACGCAGCAAATAGAGAATTATGCACAATATGAGTTTTTGCATTGAAATAGTAGTAATAGCTGCAAAAACAGATACTCATGATCCGACTATAATTAGCTATTAAACGTTAAAAAAGTACAATTAATTAGTCGCATAAATAAAATCGTAATTATGCAAGGAATAAGGTGGATCAAGTAAAGTAAGTAAAGGTGCAAATAAACCATTAAGCTGGAAAATAAATCAAATAAAAGTGAGAAAAAATAATTTAATGTTTTACAAAACACGTGAACTTGAGATGCAGATTTAATTACATTCAACATTTTTGTCATCTATACACAAAAACAAAAAATAATCTTTTAAGGTAGGATATGGTCCATCACATTACAACATTTTTTAAGTAAAAATGCATAAACAGTGGGAATATAAAACAAATAAACACAATAAAATCGACCGAGAACAGACTTTGGTCGTCTTAAAATAATCCAGTTGCAAAAGTTGACGTTATCATAATATAGTTAAAAGAAAAATATATCCCCAGTCCAACGCAATACCTTAGGTTAGCAATTTTAACGATGTATTTTGATGACTGATCGTAAAAGAAGATAATAAATGAAGAGATCAAAATTTTATATATATTTAGTGAATCTAACAAAGTAAATAAATTAACGAATTTTACAATTTATACAACATAACAGAAAAAGTTGTTCAAACAACCAATATTAATAATAAGCCTGTATACTCTAAAGGATTAATAAATATATGTTTGAAATCGTTATAAGGTTTCATAATATGCATGTCTGCGAAGTATAGCGTTGCATTTATTCGATCTAATCGGTTTTTATTCCAGCCAATCTGGCAGTTGCATCGGCTGAAATTAAAAAAAGAAAAAAACCATAAGCACGTAATTTGATAACATCGTATTGCTATTGACATATACCATCAATTAAAGTCTATACATCAATTCGACATTACGCGCTAGACTGATCAACGAGATAAAAGACTAGCAATTTGATTCCCAACAAAGAAAGAACCATTGACTATTTGATGTGGCATTGAAGCATTAGTGAATCGTGTTGATGTAATGGTTTTGAGTTCCTGTGATAGTGACTGTATAAACAGGTAAATAATTTTTAAAAATATTTTAAATAAAATGCATAAAATTAGTTACTGAGGAATCTAACCTTTGCTTGCTAAATCAGTGGCCATGTTGCCCATCTTATCCAGATTTTCGTCTATTTTCGCTTCGTACTTCAAGAAATATGGTCTGATTACTTTAGTGTACAGTAGAAGTGAGCCGTTGGAGTCAACAGGCGCCATCAAAAACAGGAAGAGCACGCACTACAATATCCAAAGTAAAAATAACTATTTGTAACATTGCATACAAGTTATATAAATTAACAATAATTGATTGCGTAGATAGGATACACATCAGTCCATTTCTATTCATTCAGTCACACAAAAGCAATTGCTCTCAGTCGCCCGCACTGATGCGTTTCGACCTACTATGGTCATCGCAATAGTACGACGATCACATAGAAATGTACAAATAAGGCAAGTTAAATCAGATCTGCGGCACCGTCTTCGTAGTCTTGCAAGAAATTTCGGCTGCAATATGTCAATTCAGATACTAATATCGTTATTTCTATCATAGATTACATAATAGCATTATTCTAATTCAATAACCACTTCAACTACCAATTCTACATTTTCAGAGCCCGTCAAAGCATGAATTACCAATCGATCTCGCTTTACAAATTTATTTGATCTTTCAACTATCAAAAATTATATAAAAACACGAACAAGAAGTCATATATTCCGCATGCATCATATTCATATATACAGATTCCATCACAAAACTATTAGCGGTGTCGAGACGTGATATTCTAGTGGCAGACAGACGTTTTACAAATACCGACTTCGCTTACAATGAAACACGCCACATTCCAGAGGTTTCTCTTGATACATCGATGCGATAATGATGAAACGACGCATTCATAGTCTGTACGTAAGGAATAAATGTTCTAATACACAAGAAGACTATGCCGAATGGTTTCCGGACGATTAAACAATTGTTCACGGATTTATTACATTATGGTAAGTTTTGATCGCATGAAACCAAATATATCTGTATTAATATAGTCTAAAGTGCTGCGCGATCAAATAAGGAGTTCGCCATGGTTTAGCACGGAAATGAGGACATGTAATTTAGTTTCATAAAATGTCAGAAATAATAAAACCGATATTCCACAGCAAGATTCGATGGTCATTGTCAATCAGAAAGCACACGAAAAGAACTCTATATCTCGTAAATTGCACTATCGAATATAGCCTCCTGAACCAATCCAAACAATGTGCACACATGGATTTACAAAGCTATCCATGCGCCAGAAACCATAGCGAATCATTTTCGCAACATAGATAAGCCATATAATTAGTGAATGGAAGGCCATTTTGAAGTTCCGAGAAACAACATGACGATTTCAGTGATATGCAAAATTCGCCGAATTCAGCAACAACCGAGCTAATGCGCTCGAAAATCTCGGTAGAAACCGTTCAATACGATGTTAATAGAGATCCTAGGCAAACAGATGACTGGCAGCAGGGTACCGCTTAGCACGATCTTAGACTCCAAATATGTATTGACCATAATGATCGTTTAACTTTAGATCGCTACGAATGGAAACTTGAGTGGAACATATTTTCTGCTATCAGAACAGCATCGTCAACGTATACGAGTTCCGCATGATGGACTCAACTTCTGCAAGATTTTCAGTGACATTAGCAGATGGCAAAGTCATCAGACAGTGTGGGAGAAATGAAACAACTTTGTCAGAAGCCGAAGCGAATAGAGTTCATATCATTACTAATTTGAATATAGCTCGACGAGTCACTGTAGAAGACTATCAGCAATGGAAAAATTCGTCATTCACACAAATGGAAGCAAAGAACCACAACGCAAGAACATTCTCATCAGAAACTCTGGATCTTATCTGATATGCCACAATTCTGCTGTCTTAATAAGCGCGTCTTAATAATTCACACTAATTTCTTGGGCCAAGCATTCGACATAGTATGGCCGAAACTGATGCATAAAATACGAGACATACTGAATAATTCATTCATTAGGGCACAAACAACCCAATGATACTATTTGAATGGCTACAAAAATTGTTTTATAATTGCACTCACCATGTCCATCTTGGTTGCCTCCCAAAATGCTTCATTTTTTTACAAATACGAGCTTATTGACTATTGCCACAGTAGGAATTGAAACAAAATTTAATTACCAATTCATATTTCCGATGGACTCTTAAGCAAATACTACATGTAAGAATATTATCCTTATATTTTTGGCGCATTCTTTCTTAAAGACACTGCTGGATATTTTTTGTAATTGATCTTACGACCATAAAGCTGGTATGGCTCATGGTGAATGCCACATAAATACAAAAGTAGAATGCCTGCGAGGAGTAGCTCACGATACCCAATCATATTTGATTTACTTAGTTATCATATTTTAGAGTATTATTATGTCGAAATGGATTCTGATATTAAATATGTAATCACTAAGATTGTGACCGACGAATTAAAAGGAGTTAGTCTAGATGGTTAAACTGATAAGTTTTGGACGTCGTCCTCAGGAGCTGGATTAAGGATAACGGCAAAAGAAGGATGATAACATCTAATGGTAATGAAGAACACGTTGGAAAATATCCTCTAGAAACTCAATGATTAAGATTATTATAATCGAAACTTCCAGTCACAGACAACTCGCAAAGCATTTCGAGAAAATGTCTTGATTACATTCTAAAAGAATTTATGCTTTATTAAGTGATGTAACTGACGCGTCCTACATCTCGACCTTGAAATGGGCAATCCTAGGCGACTACGAAGCCAGCGTACTCATTCGAGGGACCGCAGTAATCTTTCTAACAATGGGCGTAATAGTTGAAGATAAAATGCGATATGAATAAGTAGACAAAACATACAACACTCGATTAAAAAGTGGTAAAAGTTTGGATTTGGGATGTAAAATATTGCACTATATGGTGATGTGTGCGCATTTGAAAGCAAACAAAATCAGCAAATATTATAAAAATAAACAAAAAAATGCATGTGTAATGGATACCTCAGCATGTAAACCAATCTTTTGCTTTAAATAACCAGGATAGACGTTTAGAATATAAAAGTAAAGCATGCACAAAGGTTAATGAAAATTATTCATATATAAAACAGATACGAATATATCAGTAATTTAAGCATGGATGTGAATTACAAAATCTATTAATGACTGTGCTTATGCGGTGAAGACTGATATTAAATCGAAATAATCGTGAACGCGATAGGACAAAATATAATAAAGTTGCAGACACAACTGTAAATCGTATGATAATGAAGACTGACTAACATATGATGACAAGTTCATATCGTCCAAAAAATAACGTTAATTGGCTAATTAATATGAGGGGATATATCAAAAGATTGAAAAAATGGTTGGGAAACTTTACAATAGACAAAATCTGTTAATACGATTAGAAAGAAAATTTAATACGTGTTATACAAACAAGCTTGAGAAATTAAGACAAAACCATGAAGAAAAATTCAGTGATATTTATCTTTATCATTTACCTTTAACAAGGAATAAAGCGGAATCCAAAACAACAGAATATCCGTAAATACTTCGATGAGGCTTATCGCAGCAAATACGACCCAGTACGTGAGCCACTTTGTATCATCATCTTTCGATTTTGATTCTATGGCTTTTATTCTAATTCATAAAGATATGAAAACTTACGAAGAGTAAGCAGGATAAATGAATCCTATGAAGTTAGCCAAAAACATGGAGCCATAACCAAAAATAAGATAAATAGCGATAACAGCGATAAACCCTTAAATGATCGAAATAGCAGTACCATAAACAAGAAAGATTTTTTTAACCTTAGTTTTTTGCTCTATTATGTCAAGCAAATCAGTAACTACATTCTTCTGAGAAAGAAAATCATTGATGTTCTGAGTTAAATTCTGCATGGCGAGACAGACAGCGAACAAACTAGACGGCACGCACAAATAAAGGCTTAAATTTGGAGCGAATATTCACAATTTTTGTGATGAAGTCTAAGATAATATCACTTTTGAAGAATAAAAAGAAATAATTATTTAAAAGTAATTTTATTGTGCCAATTACGTTTCATTACACATAAGCTTAAATATATTTAATAGTAAAAAAGAAAACCAAAATTCTCATATTTTAAAATATGCACATAATGCAGTAAAAAATATTTCAAGTGTAAAGCAAAAATAATGAATTAATTTTTAATTTACGTTTAAAGTCCGCATGATTTATTATTTCTACGACTAAAAAACACAGAAGCCCTAAATAGAACCCGCATTAATAATTAATATAATTTTGAGTTGTTCGACGAATATTTTGAAGTCGTTACTGGCCATAAGGACAAACGAGAGTCTCTTATAGCTACATCCTATTCTATGCTATTCTATGCTTGTCTATGCTATTCTATGCTATTCTATGCTATTCTATGCTATTCTATGCTATTCTATGCTATTCTATGCTATTCTATGCTATTCTATGCTCATCTATGCTATTCTATGCTAGCATAGAATAGTTGGTTCGACGAAAGTTGGTTCATGGTGGAGTTAGATAGAAGAGTAGAATTAATGTTGATTACGGTAAAAGAGAGGAAAAGAATGAGTATTGATGAGCGAAAAAGAATAGGTATTAAAATGTAGAAATAAACGGAAAAATCGGGTGGGCTAGAAATAGATCCTTGATAACTGAAGGTAGATTCCAAAAAATGTGTAGGTAGATTCCTGGAGTATCCTGGAGAAGAAATCAGACAAGAAATCCCGAGAATCTGAAAAAATAAAAACAAAATAAAACCCGAAATCCTTCGAAAGTAGAGAAAAATGTTGAAAGCCACAAGCACGCTCTCTCCGGTCGTTGCGTTCCACCCGACAATATTAAAAAAAAATAAATGATTGCGAAATGCACAAAATATAAATCCATAAAGTCTTAATTAAACTGTTGGTGGTTGTGTAAGAAAGGTTAGATGACACAAAATATATAAATCCTGGCTTTGAGCGTTAAGTCACATAAATCCACTGCATGCTCCCGGCGTATTGCGCGCGGGTGTCTGTATTAATTAAACAAAACCCTTTTAATTACAATTAATTTTGCTGTTCAATATATCTGAATTAAAACTGCTTTAAACTAACAGGGATTGTTGCTAAAATCACATTTAAGAGAAATATTGTGTAAAACCAGAATTAGCTTATATGACCTTAAAGAGAACATATTCGAAAATTGAACTTTGTTTATTGTAAATGCGAGCTGCGGTGTTGCTATAAAGCCCCTCCGACAATGAAAATTAGTAAACAATTAAAGGGGCTAACCTTACAGGAGGTGTTATGGCTTTGCCGTAATGAGTAAACACTAATGTGGGCTCTGTCGACACCGAATCTGATTTCTCTCTATCTCGCGGCGGCGTGACGGCGGCACTTGGCTCTGTTGCTGGTGAAATGTCAGGCGTCAGCCCGTGGTGAGAAAAACTGTCTGGAGGTGGAATAAGCGTTTCTTCGCCGCCTGATAGGTCAACATCGTGGAACAGCGGGTCATTTGTATCATCTTGCTGTGCTGCTTGCAATTCCTGAGTACTTATATGTGAAGGACACAGGATAGAGGCACAGAGTTCTGGAAGACGGCTCAGGCAGTCTGCAACTACGTTTTCTGATCCTTTGACGTGAGTAACTTTATATTCCTACTCGGGTATTCGTGTAAGTTGTGAGTTGACACGTCGTGAATATAAATACTCTTTCTTTCCTCTCAGCATCGGGAGTAGAGGAAGGTGATCGGTGTAGATCTTGAACTTTCGGCCATCGAAATAGGTGCGGAAGTGTAGGATCGACCGGTAGATTGCAAGAATTTCTTTCTCTAATGTATCATATCGCGTCTCGCGAGTTTGTAGTTTTTGCCAGTAGAAGGCGATAGGTTGGTGTACATCATAGAGGGACTGTTGAAATACTGCGCCTATGGCAACGTCGGATGCGTCAGTGATCAAATCAGAAGGTTGAGACCAATCAGGAGAATGTAGTATGGTCACTTTGCATAAGGCCCTTTTGGCATGCTCGTAAGCCTGTATGTCGTCTACGTTGAGCTGAATTAGTTATGATTTCTTGACAAAACAGCTTTCTGGCACGAGATATTTGTGAAGAGGTGCCAGAATCTAAGCAAGGCATGGTACGATTCGAGAATAGTAGTTCATCTTGCCCAAGAATCGTTGTAACGTTCGAACGGTGTTTGGAGGCTGCAGATCTTGAATAGCACGAACCTTATCAGGTGTAGGTGTCATGCCTTTCTCGGAAATTTAATGACCGAGGAATTCAATTGATTTTTGTGCAAAGACACATTTATTGCCATGACGTCAGAGGCCATAGTCTGCTAGACGTGTTAGTAGAATGTCAATATGCTGCATATGTGCGGACATGGAGTTGGAGAATACCAGGATGTCGTCTAAGTAGGGAATTACAATTGGTAGACCATCTAGTATTTCGCCCATAAAGCGTTGAAATGTTTGAGATGCGTTCTTAAGACCGAGAGGCATATAAAGATATTCGTGAGTGCCCCTCCGGTGAATCTGAGTGCAGTATAGGATACGGAGTCTTTGTCCATCGTTACTTGATAGTAGGCTTTCACTAGGTCGAGTTTTGAGTACATAGCATGACCGATAGCGGATCAGAGTAGGTCAGATGGATTTGGCAGGCTGTACGAATCAGACTGTGTGCAAGAATTGAGAATACGATAATCCCCGCACACCATGAAAGTTTCTTGTTCACTCTTTGGTACTACTTCCACAGGCGAGGCAAATGATCAGCTGGATCGTGTACAGATGCCTTGTTGACTTAGCATGGCGAATTCTTGCTCGGCGGCCTTATGTTTGTGTGGTGCAAATCGACGATGAGGAAGTGGCTTCGATAAGATGAACCGATGAGCTGTGATGGCACGCTTCCTCTTGAGATCAAGCCTAAAGGCGATAGGTTTGAAAATCTCTTCATTTCGTTTTAGAACATCGTTCAGTTGTGGTACATGAGGAACTGGAGTAATTAGCTGTATGGATGAGACTGCTTCGGCGCGAGTCGTGTGTTTTAGCGCTGATGAAGACAACTGTTTGTCAGCTATGCGCATCTCTCGTGTTCTTGGACGAATAGTCAGGTCGAAGTATTCGAGGAAGTCACGTCCAATGATGTTTCGTGTCGTATTGGCAATGATGAAAGGATAATTGAAACATCTTTTGAGTTGGAGAACGAGATTGTTTGTACCCCAAACGTCGCTATGTTTGAGCCATTGGCGCAGGTAATACTGCTGGTGTTGACTGGGTGTGTCGGTCCGAAATAATTGTGGCACAGTAAGCTTGCATCTGATCCAGTGCGTATGAGAAATAATTCCCCAGAGTTTGCGTTACGGATGAGGAAGGATGTTGATAGTGGCGACTGACGATGTGACTGGTTGCTAGCATTTGGGCGTTTGAAGCATGACTTGACTGGAGTCGTCGCTGTAAATACAATGGTTTGATTGCGCTCCACCACGAAAGTAACGTGCTTCGAGCCATCAGACGTGGAGCGGCTAACAATCTTGGGGTGATCAACCTTTACTGCCACAGAGGAGGCTGATCACAGCAGTTTTCCGAACCCTCCATGGGCGGATCATCCTGAGTTGTCAAAGGTGACCGCACTCACTTGAACGTCAAGTCTGGCACGGGAATTTACAACCGTTTCTGAGGCAATAACTTGTGTAGTGGCCGTAGCTGCGGTGATTCGGACACCATTCCGCCGGTAGCTATGAAACTGTGGCCCGGCCTCTCGACGTCGACCTCTTGTTGCTGTTTCGTGGTAGTGGTCGACACTGGTCATGCCTGTTCTGGTCGCGTCTATTATGGACGGCATCGACTGAGGCCGAATTTGGCCTGACGGTGAGGTTCTCGAGCAGGCTGATGAGGCGCTAATTGGTGACATTTGTTCGGACTGAAAATGATGTGGATTGAGACTCGGACAGTCGTGAGGTGATGTAACCTTGCTCTGAGGCAGGTGAGCTGCAGTGGTGTTTCTTCCACCACTTGACTAGACGTGCCGGCAGAACGTCGTCTTGAACTTCAACGGATTTGTGTAGGAATGTGGCCATCTCTTGGAGTGCTGGAGGAGCTTCTGTTTGAATAGACGCATCAAGATTTCCTTGGGCAGGTTGAATTCCGTGGCTGTCTTCTCCATCTCCTTGTATAGCTCGGAAGGTGTGCGGCTACCTAGGGACATCTAGCTCATCAATTCTGTAAGCCTGTCTTCCCTATCAGGTGTCAGGCGCTGCTTGACGGTGCGTTGCAGGCTCTGCCATGGCTGCGCACATGTTCTCTCAGTGTATTGATGCAGTATGTCTTTTAGTCCGCGTCTGAATGACATTGGGATTGTCTCCAAAGCCCTCAAAAATATTGAGCACTCGTCTGTTATTTTGGAAACCTTGGCCAATAAAATAATATCGTCGACCCACTCGTCAAGGTAGTCTGGATCTAATTGGCATATTTTGTACTGTGTCCATGTGGTGGTACGGCCTGTTGCTGGGCTCGTCACCGGGCTTCCTGCAGTTTCTGAGCTGGACGTCATCTTATGTGTGTGTTCTGTCGAGTATATATGGCAGTGACACATCGTCCTCACCCGTCATCGTACGGCTGTCTTCGAGAATTGTGATCTCGAGAGTGTGGTTCACTGTGATTTGTGTCTCAGGATTTACTTTCTTGTGTGGCATTCATCCAAAGTGCTTGATTTCTCAAACGCTAGAGGCTGAGTTCGAGGAAACTGGGCACCCTTTATGTAGGAGGTTTTGTAGTTATTGTAATAGGTTTTGCGGGTTAGCTGTCTATTTAATAAAATTGTCCCATTCCTACATATTCATAGTGACTGTTGTTACTACCCGTCCTTATGATTAGCCCTTGACGTTTTACCGAATGGTGAAGTGAGAAGACTCCTCCATATTATCAGACATTTATTGAATGTTATGCTGCAATGCATGAATCAGTTAACTGTTAATCCAAATAGACCTTACTCTAGACGGCAACAAAATAATTTATTGTCAACACAATTGAATGTCTTATACAAAAATAGCCACAATAAACACAATCGGCTGAATCGTGATGAATTTATGTAAATGATTGAAAAAGCACGATGATAGAAATCCAGACTGATTAGTAATTTAGTTTGAAGTCACTGATAATTGATGAGAAGAAACACAATAAATATTGTCACTGATAATAGATGCATAGAAATCGTGTAAAAACAGTCATACAAGGCACCACAAATAATTTTTCCACTGTTTGCTATGTTATGCATGTTTAAATTATATAAATCCATTGAACTATAGAGTTTCGGAAAAAGGATTGAGAAACACATGATGTTTGGATGAGTAGAATCATAACTGAACTGTTAGTAGTAGTGTAAAAATGGTTAAGGCATGCCAAATAAGTAAATCCAGTGCTTGCACACAGAGACACAATAATCCACCGCGTGTTACCTGCGTAATGCGCGCGGGTGTATATAATTTTTAAACAAAACGCTATTAATTACAATTAAATTTGCAATTTAAGAAATCTCGATTAAAACTGCTTAAAACTAACAGAGATTGTCGCTAAAATCACAGTTAAGAGAAATATTGTGTAAAAACAGAGTGAGACTATTTGACTTTAAAGAGAACTATATTTTTCAAAATTGACATTCGTTGAGTTGTAACGCGGAGCCGCGTTTTACATTATCTATAACCCGATAATTTCACTAAAAATATCTTAACCAATAAATAGAGGTATAAATAGATCTCACTTTACTGCCTTATATATTTATCTTGATAATCCAAGCAAATTTATTGTTGAATTCAAACTGCAAAAGGTCGAATCCATTATATTGTTTTCCTATTTGAGCACGCAATAGTTTAAACGAGATTATGTTCGTGGATTTGCCACGTAATATGTTTGGTAATTGCTTAAACATAACGAAAATTTTAGAAAATAAAAATTGTTTACCTGCAAGCTACCCAACAGTAGGCGGAGTATTCGCAGAGAAACCCGATCTAGTCCCATTATCCTGAAACATCTTAATCAGGTTCATATAAACGTCTGGCTATTAGTTTAAGTTGAATATTTTTGTGCAATAAATTTATCCTCTAAACCAAAAAGATTGTAAAGCCAAAGGTTGTATCCTAGAATAATAAGTGACAGATAACAAAGTGAAAATACTTTTCACAACTCATCTTTGTACAGCTACTAGCATATTAAAAAGACCGTTTTTACTTTGGTTCCAAGTAGCCACTTCATAATTCAAGATTGGCCTTATGAAAATAATATACATTTGTAATTAAATTTCTTCCGATAATATATTTATATCTATTTATCAACGCAAATACTTTTTAGTAAAGCCAATTTTCATTTCAATGTGCCTCTCTGAAGAAGCAGTACAATAAAGAATTGTAACAAAATCTTTAACTTCTAGTTTTAATCGTATTTTGATAAATTCATTAACCAATGAATCATGGACGTAGAGAAAATTTGGATAAGTGCAACAGCAATTATTTAATGCCTGCGTTTTTTAATTTTTTAATGCTAGGTTCATTAAATATCTACTAAAATCGTAAAATCCGAATAATAAAAATTATTTCGATCTAAAGAGAAGGCAATTTTCAAATCGCCAGCGTATTTACTTATCTGATCAAATGAGATAACTTATTGTATAGAAGCAGAACCAATTTTTAACAATATCGGACCCAGGCTCGAGCCATGAGATATTCCGGATTTAACTCACAACCGTCTAGATTGATTAATATTAACCTGCATAATCATGCTTCTATTATATTGATAAGATTTCAACAGTCTTAAAATATATGGATTTATCTTTAATAAACTTAAAACCTTCATTATAGCGTCAAAAAATGCAATCGGACGTTTTTTAAATTTCTATGAAGATTATAAATGCATTCAATATTTTCATCTTGAGCAAAAATGGACAAATTATTCGTTGGGTTTGAGGGATATTGTGTAAATTCACGTTTACAGTTATCAAAATCAGCAGGTAAAATTGAATGTCTCCATCTATAACATATTAAAAATAGGCAATGTGTGCTCATAAATTCCATTGGTACTTAGAAAAGATTAGTTATTGATAAACCTAAATGATCGTTTTGCAATCTGGATTTAATTTTCATCATTATTTAACATAAAATTTCACAGTCAAATTCTGGACGTTGCTCGTTCTTGGAAAAATAATCTGATAATTCAGAAATTTCCGAAAATTTCTTGGCATTGAACGTCATATTACCAAATAAGTTATCCGTTTTCAATGGAAAAGCACTTGCAGTTTTATTCACTGGTTACAAAAGTTTTTCTACGTCTTTACATTTGCAATAGTTGTTCAGAATTTTATATCTAAATTTTTGATTACTTTAGAGATTTTACTTTATTATCCTTTCCAACATTAGTCGAATAACCGCCAGTAAAATGTTTACTTCTTTTTCAACCTTATCCAGACCAAGACTTTTATATTTGAGAACGGATTGCATTTAACAATAATTTATCTTATATAGTTAAACGAACATTGGTTGCGCGGGCGGTGATAAAATTTATTTCAATCAAGGTTGCGAACTTGATATAAACAACAGACCCATTAAGTTCATTACAGTTGTCAGGATAAACTAAGAATTGTAGAGTGTAGAAAAGGCAATTCATCCAGTATATAACAGTTAAATACTGTTTCTTTGCGAAGAACTAATATATATGCAAATATGTAGTAGATGTTGCAAACCTAGTAACAAATTAGTTCAGTTGTGACCAGAAGGATAAACCAAAGGCAGCATGAACGGAAAGTTTAATCTCATGAGGTACTGGCCAGAATTTGCCGCGGACGGCATGAACCCAGGCATGTCTGCCTCTTAATCTGTGGCTCTAACCATTGAGCCACTCTGCCACACACTACAAAAAAGCTTTAGTCATATACTAATTCATGTAACTCGGTTAGTTTCTATCATTTAGGTGGAGTGCTTATGACATATTTTTTGAACATTTGACTAGATAGTAAACAGACTAGATTAATCTGAAATATATTTTTTGAATTTTTGTGGGGTGCTAGCTTCATATTCTGCAATGCCGCGTTTTGAGTATGCGGATTGTAGTTTTGCATCAACAGTTTCAAAAAGATCCGATTGATCACAATTTCCCTTTCAGTGTCTGTTTTGCTTTCGATCGAACTGGGCATGTATTCCTCCCTTTCTTCCGAAGACTTCAACATCGTTCATACTAACCATTGGAAATTCGGTTCAATGATAAACTGGTAGACTTTATGCAGAAACAGTGCAATTGCCTCTGAGCTGGCTTAAACATTATTTGAACTAGCAGCTAAGAAATCTAGTACATTGGCAGATAAACTACATAAATCTGATTCAGAAAATTCTCAGTTATTTTTTAAGGCCTGCATCCTCACTAATATGAGGAAAAGATTAGTGAACAAGTTTAGAATATTGCCAATTGTTTTTGCTATCCAGCGTGATAGCCTGTAACACGCAGCTCCGCGTTACAACCCAAAGATGTTCAATTTTGACAAATATGGTACTCTTTAAGGTCAAATAATCTAATTCTGTTCTTACACAATATTTCTCTTAACTTTGATTTTAGAAACAATCTCTGTTGGTTTCAAGCAGTTTTAATTGAGATTTCTTGAACTGCAATTTTATTTGAAATTAATAGGGTTTTTTATGAAATAAACACACACGCGCGCAATACGCAAGGAACATGCGGTGGATTATAGTGTCATAGTGGATTTATTTCTCTCAGTTGGATTATTTGCAGTTTATGCAAGTGATTTACTGTTCGCATTTAACTATAACTTTCCGAATTTCAGAGTACAATGGATTATTATAATTAAATAAGTTAAAACCATAGCAAACAGTGAGCTAATTATTTGTGAATTTTTTTCATTGAAGTTTTTACACGATTTTAATCCATTTATCATCAGTGACAACTTTTACCAGTGACTTTATTCATATCATCATGTATTTTCAATCGGTTACATATATTCATTTCAATTCAGACATTTGTGAAAGAATAATTGCTTGTGTGTAAGACATTCAACTTTGTAAACAGTGTTCATTTTGCTGCCGGCTAGAGCACGAACAATTTTGTTTAACTGTGACTTGTGCATAAGACATTCAACTTTGTGAACAGTATTCAGTCCTTTTGCCGTCTAGAGCACGGACAATTTTGTTTAACTGTGACTTGTGCATAAGACATTCAATTGTGTTAACAATTTCATTTTATTGCCGTCTTGAGCACGGTCAATTTGGACTACTTATGAACTTACATGCAACGTCATTTACAATGCATTTGTGATCATTCGTATTAGTCTTCTCACGTCACCCATCGGGAAAAAAGCCGGGGATTGATCATAAAACGGATCTCAACAGCCGATACCAATCATATGTAGGAAGACAACAAACCCGCAAAGACCCCTTCAAGCCAATAATCTCCGTTGCCTCAATTCATCAACAGACCACCTTAATAAAATATCGCTCGTTGTATTTAACTTCATTCAATATGTGTTTGAGAAAGTTCAATTTAACTAGGGTATTTTTCATTAATGATTTATAAGTTATGTGAGTTTATTTCTTCCAATAAAATCGAAACATGTTTTCTTATGCAAGCCAAGTTTAATTCAACATCTCATAGTGATATACGCGAGATTGTTGCGTAAGTCATGTCTTCCTTTATGCAGGAACAACTTGATATTTGGAAATCAAGTAATTATTTTTCGTGCATTCCAGTAATCGGTATTATATCACAAATTAGTAACGTTGGCATTTTTATCGTCACTACATCTCTCTGTCAAAGTCGCAAATTTTGCCAAGCCTATAAAGACACATAAAATCAAAGCGGTTTCGTAAGTATATTATATTTGCAGTAACGCCAATTTGGTTAATTTGACAATAAGCAATCGGTCTATGCTCTAAGCTTTGCCAACAACCTGCTGAATTAATTTCCTATTACTGCAGAAATGAGCAAAACTAGCAGTAGTCTGTTCAAACTGAGAGTTAGGCGCTAGAGATTCAGCACCCCATCTGAAGAAATGGAAGCGCTTTTTGCATCAGGTAATAGTCGCTGTTTGTTCCAACTTATGCGCGCAACAGGTCCGAGAAAATAAAAAGTTAGTGAAACTATAAATGATAGTAATAACGATTTAATAACCGATAAAATAAGTCATCTTGACAGGTGGGCTGAACACTTTAGACATCAATTTTCCTGGCCGTCCGCGTCAGTTCCGATTCCCGAAAGCATGTCTGCATCAACAGTGCGGAATTTTAGTCAAGAAGAACCATCCGAATTAGAAGTACGCGATGCAATCCTATTTCTTAAACGCCACAAAGCCCCAGGCCCCGATGATTTGCTTCCAGGATCGTTTAAGGATGGTGACGATTTACATTCAGGAGAGTTGACCAAACTCTTTCGTACTATGTGGAATAAGGAAACCATACCACTTGATTGGAAGGAGTCGACCATCATTCCCATCTTCAAAAAAGGCAATCGTAATTCGTGCTATAACCATCGTGGTATAAGTTTGACTCCGGTCGTATCCAGGTTATTTGCTTCGATTATCCTACATCTTCCAACCGCTTCACGTGAATCACATACAAGAGAAGAACAGGTCGGATTCCACGCGGGACGAGGTTGTATGGATAATATTTTTTACTTTAAGGCAAGTTCTCGAACAGAGATATTTATATCACCGTCCCCCAAAATTTGTTAATATTATACGAGCTCTCTATACAAATACTTCTGGTCGCGTTAAGGTCTACAACGAATTAACGCATAACTTTACAACCAGGAGTGGTAATACAATTTTACTATAATTGATTGCGCGGGTGGTGGCAAAAGTTCTTTAAATCAAATTTGCGAGCTTGAAGTAAACACCAATCCCATTGTATTTAACCAGTCGTCGAATAACGTAACAAAACTACCGCCAGCCGAAACGCACTGACGCGTTTTGACCTTCCTTGATCATCACCAGAGTACGACGGCAAACTGACTATCTAGGATCAAACCGCATTGAATATACGTGGAAATCAATGTTAGACATGCGGCTCTCACATCTAGCAGTCTCGCATACATTGAACTTGACTGGAAATGTCGGCTGCACAATTTCTATGCAGTCACGAACATTAACTGTTTGCCGCTTTCGCCACATATACATATATAGGCAATACAATTTAAACAATAATTGATTGCGCGGGTGGTGGTAACAATTCTTAAATCAAGTTTGCGTGCTTGAAGTAAACACCAATCCCATTGTATTTAACCAGTCATCGAACAACATAACAAAACTACCGCCAGCTGCAACGCACTGATGCGTTTCGACCTTCCATGATCATCATCAGAGTACGACGGCAAACTGACTATCGAGGATCAAACCGCAGTGAATATATATGGAAATCAAATTTAGATATGCGGCTCTCACCTCTAGCAGTCTTGCATACATTGAACTTGACAGGAAATGTCGGCTGCACAATTTCTATGCAGTCACGAACATTAGGTGTTTGCAGCTTTCGCTACATATACATATATAGGCAATAAAATTTAACAATAATTGATTGCGCGGGTGGTGGTAATAATTCTTAAAATCTAGTTCGCGATCTTGAAGTAAACACCAATCCCATTGTATTTAACCAGTGGTCGAACAACGTAACAAAACTACCGCCAGCCGCAACGCAATGACGCGTTTTGACCTTCCATGATCACCATCAGAGTTCGACTGCAAACTGACAATCTCGGATCAAACCACATTTTGGAAATCAATTTTAGATATGTGGCTCTCACCTCTAGCAGTCTCGCATACAGCCGACATTTCCAGTCAAGTTCAATGTATGCGAGACTTTTGGAGGTAAAAGCTGCATAACATTCAATGCGGTTTGTTCCTCGATAGTCGGTTCGCAGTCGTACTCTGATGATGACCATGTTAAATCGGAACGCGTCAGTGCGTTGCGTCTGGCGGTAGTTTTACTATGTTGTTCAACAACTACATAAATAGAATGGGATTGGTTTTTATTTCAAGCTCGCAAATTTGATTTAAATAATTGTTACCACCACCCGCGCAATCAATTATTGCTAAATTGTTTTGCGTATATACGTATATGTGGCGAAAGCTACAAACAGTTAATGTTCCTGACTGCATAGAAGTTGTGCAGCCGACATTTCTAGTCAAGTTCAATGTATGGGAGACTACTAGAGGTGAGATCCGCATATCTAACATCGATTTCTATTTATATTCAATGCGGTTTGATCCTCGATAG
>JAQBSW010011920.1:0-18416 GCA_029291075.1 Eudiplozoon nipponicum | reverse complement strand
CGCATCGTGCGTTCAGAGATCCAGTCTTTATGGTGACTTTTGATGGTTCCGAGCGTTTCAAGCGCAGCTTGCTGAGTAGAGAGTTTCAAGTTATTCCATTGATGCTCCACATTGGTTTTATCTACGGCATGAGTTCCACCGTCAGCGGCAGTCAACTTTGCAGTGATTGAGGCAGATAGCGCTGTACAACGGGATGGGTCCGTTAGGGCAGCAACATTCAGGCGTTTCGTAGGTTGACGGCGCCGTCGGGACTTGAGATGGAGCCTCAATTTGGCACGTACTAGAGTGTGGTCGGACCCTCCTCGGTTGCCAGTTTCAGCTCCTCGGTATGACCTGCAATCTTCGACAGAAGACATCCAACGCGACCGTACCAGAATGTAGTCGATCTGATTGGCTGTGTGACCATCGTTTGAATACCAGGTGAGCAAATGCTTCCGAGGGTGTTGGAAACGCGTATTGGTAACGCACATATGGTTGACTTCTGCAAAGCTGATAAGTCGCTCTCCGTTCTCGCAGCGCTCACCTAGACCAAACTTTCCCAGTATGTGTCTGGTGGATGAGTCAGAAGGTCCTGTTCGTGCGTTCCAGTCACCAGCAACAAACAGTATGTCGCCTCTGGAAATTCCGTTGATGGTCTCTTGCAATTGGTCGTAGAACTCATCTTTCACATCTGAATCAGCTGCGAGGGTTGGTGCGTAGACGGCTACGACTGTGATGTTAAAAGGTTTCCCTCTCAGTCGGACCGTTGCGATCCTCGGTGATACAGGATTCCAAGCCAGCATGGCTCTCTGCGCTGTAGGACCAAGTAAAATGGCTACACCGTGTTGTCCGGACCCGTCAACTGGTCCGCTGTGATGCATCAAGTATGTTGATTCTGCCGACGGTACTTTTATCTTCGTTGATCCCGTGCCGGGCAGTCGGACTTCAGACAGGCATGCAACTTCAATCTGGTAGTCATATAAAGATTTGGCCGTGATTGCTTGGCTGCCGATATCAAGCAATGTTCGAACATTCCAACACCCGAAATAAATAGGTGTTTTCGCGCTGATAAAACCAGATAGCTTTTCACTTGACACCCTAGCCTCTGGGGGAGCACAGGGCGCGTCGCTTGCCGGGGACGCCGTAGCATGAACGGTATTCATAGATTGTGACATTTTCATGGAGTTTCTTGGGAATTTGGTACAAGTGGTGTCCCCTCACCACTCGGCTTTTTGATCGAGGACGCACCTCTAGCCTTTGCACATCCAAGCGCAGTCTGCAAGGCAGCAGTAAATAGTATGGTTGCCGGTGGCTGTTGAGAGCTCATTCGCCATTCGGAAGTACGGGGTACTGTCCAGGAGTCCATGTAATCCTGTAAAGACCATCCCCTCCTCAACGTGGTACGACGGTGTCAACCATGTTTCGATGATCGATCGTACATGGGCTAACGGGGCTATGGCGGTGGTGTCACCAGGGCGTGGTGGATCTCCGACCGGCA
Source organism: Eudiplozoon nipponicum (assembly GCA_029291075.1). Lineage (NCBI taxonomy): Eukaryota > Metazoa > Platyhelminthes > Monogenea > Mazocraeidea > Diplozoidae > Eudiplozoon > Eudiplozoon nipponicum. Next base: position 16,939 of record JAQBSW010011920.1, on the reverse strand, counting down.
ATCGGATCTCCTATAAAATACCACATGAGCCCGACGATTTACCCATGATTCCGTGTCCCCGCCGCCAAGTGACAACAGCCACAGGATAAAATGGATAAGTCACACATTTAACTGTAACCAATCATGTGACGTAGCTTTCTAAAGTGAGACTTAACGGGAGTCAGATGAAATTGCTCAATTTTAGTTTGAATACGGCTACTCAGACTGTGAGATAAAGACCGGCCACTAAACCAGCGCAATTCCTTTCAGATAAAATTTAAATTAAACATAGTATGTAAACACACGAAGATAAAAATATAAACATGGTAATGAAGTTAATTGTCCCAGGAAAGAATTGATAACAAACAATGTTTACTTCAAGCTCGAAAACTTGATTTAAAGTAATGCTTTATGTTCGAAAGAAAATAAAGTCGGAGCCATGGTTCTGATAAATCAATCGTATTATAATGATAAGATGTATGAACAACTACATAATAAAGTTTGCACTAAAATACATAAAAACCCAACTGATAATTTGCAATAGGAAGTGAAATTGTTGAAAACTAATATGATTGCTAGTGAGGAATTAGATCAAACTTAAAGTAAAGTAAAGTAATTAGATCAAACAAAGGTTAAAGAAAAAACGCAGAGACAGTCGCATTCAGAATGTACAGAAGTGGCTAAAGTTGCAGAATTTTCCGGTCTGTCAACCGGCGGATACTAGTTATTCAGCCCGGAAATGGTGATCTTGTTGTAGATTTCTGGTTCAATCAACATCGTAATTTTTTTTTCTTAGATAGACATTACACTGCGAAGCTTGTTCCTGTTTATGAAACGTTACGGTTAAAACCACAAGGAAACCGAACTGCCGATATCGCCTTGCCTTCATGCTGACATGACTGTATTGGTTTGTGTAGAGGTCTAGGTTTCCTTGTTTATGAATGTTTCCCAAGTAACTCCATCTAGACTAGATCCTCACGGTCATAAATCACTCTAATAATATTTTTTTTTTTCAAATTTGCACTTATTGTTATATTTCAGTGGGGCATCTGAGATGATGCTACGATTGTATGGAGTAGTAAAGGCGGTCAAACCGGGTAACTCGTTCAGGATTATTTTTAATGTCCAATACTCATACATATAATATGCCAAAATTTCCATGTCATAAATTAAGAAACCAGGCATATTCCCTAGACAAGTCATGAATGACTTCGTATAATATAGCTGAGATGGTAGATAAATACGAACTAGATGAAAGTAATACGTCGGTAGGCTTGGATGTATCATATACCAGTAAACAAAAAATTTAAATGAGTCTGTCGTTTGTTAGTTGATCACTTATTAGTATTAGAAGTAAAATATCAACTAGGTATATTATGGAAATGCTGAATATATGTCTGACCTCTACTGATTTTACATTTAGAAACGAATGTTATAATCCATTTTGAGGTCCCAATGAGTCAGCTATTGTCGGTAACGATAGCAAACATCTCCATGCACCACGTCGAATAATGTTTTAGATAGAACTTATATAAATCTAAAACTTTATGCATGATTTTAGTTGAGCAGACGGCTTTCAATGTGGTGCTCATCGGCAGAAAGTGAAACACTAGTACTTCAGCTATCTACCGTGGAATTATTTTTCTCCATACTGAGTCAGAAGTAATTACTGCTTTTATCCTAAGGCTTTGTGGGGGGGGGCGAGTAGACAACTAGACCAATCCACCCAAGGTATCGACCAGGATTAGCACTGCTCTATGATGGTATCCTGGCATTTTTTTGTAAACTGGAAGTGGTGTATCAAATTAACGGCAAAGGATATTCTATCATCCATCGTACGGAAGAAATCTCCATTTAAGTGTCACTTCAATATGCCTTATCAATAAAGTACATCGAATTGATGCTACTTTTTATTAAAATTATCATTAAAGTCAAACAAAAATGAGCATATGAAGCAAGAATTGCCATACTATTAAGAATAAATCAAACAAAAGTTACAGAACCAAAGCTTACGGGGACGAAAATAATAGAGCAATTAAGTGAAGACAAATTATATGTTCGCTTCTACTGTCCTCTATTTGATTCCGTCTATTTCGACTTCCGGTTTCAGAAGCCCTTTTCAACAGAACACACATCATACACACAATTTGACAATCAATGTCAAGTGGAAAATTTTGTTTGAACTGTCTCATTTATACTTATTGTTATATCTCTTAAGCGTAACTGTCTTTTCAATAGGTAAATGTATATCAAATTTGTTTGCGTGTCTGCATGTTTACAATCATCGAAATAAAATTATAGTGATTTAATAAAACACACTGACGACTCACTAGATAAGCGTACGCCATGCCTGTGTGTATGTGTTCTCGTTTATTTGGATTGAGGAATGATCAGTTACTCCACGTGTTCACTCATTCCAGTGAAATTACATCGACTTAACAACGTCTGACGATTCACTAGATAAGCGTACGCCACACCTGTGTTTGTGGGCGTTTGTTTAAGACTGCGAAATAATCTGTTAAATATAATTAGCGGCACATGGATCACTCATTCAAGTGAAACTAAAGTGATAAATGGCAATTCCTCTTTTCACACGCCAGACCTATTTCTACACTTTTTTTAATAAAGTAATTACGAGTGGCGTCACGGTAAGAAGGGGGCAAGATACTGTGAATTATTATGCGCAAAATCTGTCGCAGTAAATAATGAAGACTTAGTAAAATTAAATTAGATTAGAATAAAGTGTTTCTATAGGATATAAAGTTAAAATAAACAAGGACCATAAGAGATATTTGAAAATTGCCTGATAAAGAAAGATAATAGTAATCGTGCAAAGAAAAGTTGCATTTTTTGCTCAAGCAAACGTAATTGTTTGCTAAAAGGCGCTACACTACCAAAAAACCTAAGCTCATATATACAATAAGATAACAAATAATCAAGAATGAAACTATAAGGCAATCATAAAATAATTTAGGAGATAATGAATTACCCCCACCGCCGCAGTAAGTTAATAGAAATCCAAAGTTCTTATTTTTTATTGAGTTTCTGATTCTGATTCATTCCAAACGGACCTAGTGATTTTTCTACGGCTGTTTTATTCATTGCCATTTCTTGATTTAATTTCGATGAATCAATCTTGCCGATCTGCTACAACCAGAAATTGGCATGCGTCTGCAACCATCCCATTTAATTGTGTATCTTGTCTCTACTGTATTCCATGCAAGATCTGATCTATTAAAATGGCTTATTTTCATGTGATTTTATGTTTCCCTCGTCTTACCTTAATTTGGCGCATGGTTTCACCCACATACATGAAGGTACAGTCGTTTAATGTCATTTCATATATTCCTGATTTATCTAACGGTTCTATTTTCTCTTTTTGGTTGGAAAGTTTGGTGCCTAGGTGAAGGGTGTGTTTTAAAATAATATGTATATTGTATTTCAATGATACCAGGTTTATTTTTCTACTTTGTTTGGAATCAGGTATTACCATGACCCTGCGATCCTCTTTTGTTTTATATGGCTTCACGTACTTCCAATAATGATTAAATTTATTTATGACGCTCATCATAATTGCCTTAATTAACTTTAGAGGGTACCCATTAGCATTGAATATTTCTCGAAGTCTACCGAACTCAATCTCGCTCTGTTTTGTATCTGCTAATCTTAAGCTTCTAAGTGTCACCGATTTTAAGATACCAATTACCATTCTATCTTAAATTGAAATTAAGAAGGATACTTGAGTAAGTATCCTTCCTATAAAAATCCCAGTCTAATTTTGTACTATTTCTAGTTAACTTGACATCCAATAATTGTAATTTGTCCTCTGGTTCATTTTCAATCGTAAATTTCAGTTCGCTCACCTGATTTGCCAAGGTTAAAAAATTTCCCATCCAAAAATCGTACATACAATTTTGGATTTATGGGTATTATAACTAAGAGGTTTTTTCCATGTAATGCATTAAGATATTATATATTGGAACTGACACTGGTTGTCCCATTGAAGCACCTCATTCCTAAATATAAAATAAGTAGAGGATATACGTATGTTTATCGTCTCCATGACATGTATCATTACTATCTTACTCCCTGCTAATATTATCGGATAATCAACCAGGAAACGGTGAAAATAGTCCGGTGCTTTGTTTACTGGTATATTGGTGTACATTGATACCACATCTAAACTCGCCAATCTATCGTTTTCATTTAGATCGTATTTGTCGATAATCGTAATGAAATGGTATTAATTCATCAATGTATGATCTAAGAAGTACGAATATTTCCTTATTCTATGATGCCACTCGTAATTACTTTATTTAGGAAAATGTAGAAATAGGTCTGACGTGTGCAAATAGAAATTGACATATATAACTATAGTTTCACTTGAATGAGTGATACACGTGCCGCTAATTATATATAACTGACTATTTCTGTCTTAAACAAACACCCACACACATATATGCACATACAGTCGTAGTGTACGCTTCTCTAGTGAATCGTCAGACGTTAAATCGCTATAATTCCATTGGAATGAGTGTACACGTGCAGTAACTGATAACCCCTCAATTCAAAACAAACGAGAACACATAAACACAGACATGATGTACGCTTATCTAGTGAGTCGTCAGTGTGTGTTTGTTTCATTTCGATGATTGTACACATGCAGACACACAAAAAATTTGATATACAGTTACCCAGTAAAAAGACAATTGTGCTTAAGAGATCTAACAATAAGTATACATTAGACATCATCATCATGCACAGCCATAAAAAACCAAAATTGGTCAATTTTTCTGTCGTATAACCTAAAGAAGCGAAAAAAACTATAAATAACGACAAAAATACTAATTTAGGTACAAAAATTATTAGTGAGATTTACGAGACAGAGAATACCTAGCTACTATGAGTATATTTATCAAGATAACTCGAAAAAGTGAAGCAAACTAAGCCTCTACATAACACCATTACGGTCAAATCAGCTTTCGAGACAAGCAACATCAGCAATACAGCTTATTTGCAGGTTTCACAGTATCACGTCATAAACAAAACCAAACCTCGTAGATAACATTTTCTTACTAAGAAAAAAAGTTAAGAAGATGATTCTTCTAGAGAACTCCGACAGGATCGCCACTGAGCTTGATTCGATGCCATATCACAAAGGGTTTCTAACCAAGAACTACCATACGCACATGGACCCCATCCTAGCAGACGAGTAGGTCCTATACTACCCAATTTGGATGTAAGTGACTTCAAAAGTTTCTGCTTTGTAAAAATCTGCCCACCTTGTTTCTCACGCCATTCTTGTGTTGGATGGATGTGCTCTACAGAGAAAGTTTAAATTAAATCATGCACTTGACGTATTGATTGTCAAAGTTTTTGAGGGATATGCTTTCCGTCGAAAAAACCTTCCGAAACCGAAATCGACCTATATGGAATCAAATGGAACATGATTTATACAAACACCTTGCTGCACTCAACAAGGATAAGGTAACTAACGTATTCCCTGTCGTGCAACATGTTTCTTTCAAATTAAATGTTCGTTCGGGTCGTTAATAACCAAAATAACCATAAAATTGTCGTCAGTTAGTCCCAATCACACTCAGCTAAAGAATCAACATCAGCCACTCATAGTACCTTATCACAATATACAATAACACCGAGAGAAGTAGAACATGTATGTTCTCTTTTTTAAAACATGGCAAAAATCATGAAGCTAATCTGACATACCAAATAACCAATATTATAAAAACTGCATTGTTTTGAGAACACTAAGTCTCGATATCTGCCACAGAAATTCAATCTCAATACATGAGTTTGAAATAGAAATTTAAAATTAAAAATTAATTTAAGATAGTGACACCAGCATAAGAGGCGGAACCGTAATTAATCTGCATACAACTCTACGTTTCTTTCTTGTGCATACTTCCAAATATAATCCTGAGTCTATCCTTATACAATTTTCACTTCATAGGTTTGAGTTACTGTTCGCATTTATATAACGCCAATCTTCAGCAGTCGTGCTAACCGATACAAAATTTTACAATACACGAAAGCAATTTCGCCTATAGAATAATTATAGGAGATTTTAGCATCACAATCACTTATACTCTACTTACAGTATTTTAAATACTTTAAGTCAATCTGGACTCGGTAAATAAGTTGTTCAGCCAACCAGACAAGAAAACCATCTTGACTTTGTATTCACTGGTAAGCAGCAGATACTACATACTACAATTACATGTAACAGTGAGATCACAAACCACTTTTATCCAACAAAAATCAATGCAACTGCAGCTAGTAATTGTCTCATACAACTTAGACGCACAGATTTGCTACTATTTACACAAATCAGTAAAATATACAATAATAGTGAGAATAAACTGCCACCAATCTATTACCAACACAAAGAATTAACAACGAAGATCACACCTTTTAATTAATCATGCACTATCATTGCTACAACGAAGAAATAAGTTATTCAAGAGATTAGCTCATGTACCAACCACCCTTATAAATAAACTAAAACAAAGAATTTATAAAATTAAAGAGGAATTAAGATATCGTACCAAATTTGAAAAGAAAAACATTTGCAAGAAACTGAACACTCGACAAGTATTCCTTCCAAGCAGGAAGGAAATCCATAATAACAAGAAAAATATATATGTGAATAATAAGTTTACGCAGATTTCTAACTACAACTTGGTCAATTTGATAAACTCGCACCTAGCAGGCTGTACCAACGGCCGAACAATTAACCCCTTTCGCCATTGTTACATTAGTGAGATCCCCTAAATTGTCTGAAGCTCGAATATGTCTTAGAAGACATAATAGTGAAAGTCATTCTACCCATAAAATATACGCATTAAATAGACCCATCCGGCGTATCCATCAACATGCTCCTTCAATCAGTAAACTCCGAAACAATTGGTCTATAATTACAATAGCATGCTAATGTCCCAAAGCATCTCGGATAAAATGCAACTGATACACTTCAAACTGTTACCAAAAAACCGAAGTCCATAGTGAGTTCAAATATTTAAGACCAATAGTTAACCTACATGCAATCTCTTAATATCTGGACAATGTTATATGTGAAATAACTGAGCCACTGTTTGAATTCAAAGATCCTCATCAACATTGTTTCACTCGAAATCGATTATATACGAAAAAAACATCACTCTGTTAGATTAAATACACAATATTCCAGCCTTAAGCAACGACGCCATTGTTATATTTTCAGATCTCTGAGATTTGTGATACAATATCCATACAGGCAATCGTTATGGAATATGCCAACCTATACTTACACACAAACATACTAGAATTCACCTTTACACACCTGCTACAAAAACAATCCGTCGTCACACAAGACGGAATGCCAATTCTTTCACGGCTAATCCATGCTGGAGTTCCACAGACTTAAAAATTAGGATTAATGTATTTTATTATTGAACCCTGTTTAATAAACAATACAATAAAACAGTAAAACTATCAAATATACAGATGAAACCACACTATATCCAATTAGCTCAATCGTCGCGCAATATTGAAGAAGACCTAGAGAGCATCAACTGTATACTCGAAAACATTAAAATTAAAATCAGCAAATCTAAACCAACCTTAAAATTTGGGAAGGATGTATTACTTTTTACTTTACTGCGGCTGACTCCTTTTGGAGGATAAGCCGGCTCCATTGATTTCATGGAGTTTCTTGGGAATTTGGTACAAGTGGTGTCCCCTCACCACTGACGACATACTATACATTTGGGAAATCATTCCTCAGAGAGACTATAAAACACCTAGGAGTAATTCTTAAAAATAATGTCTCAAATAGCATATAACCGAAATTTCACAAAAAGCAAAAAGTTACAAATAGCTTAGCTTAGTTTTATTCGTTTTAAGACATAAGACCTACTCACGAATATACAACAATATGGAACTCTACAATCAATGCAATATCTGGTGAACTGCAAGGACTCAAAGCAAACTTCCTAAGGCGTACATTTATAAATTTGTCCTAATTATCGCATCTCATTCAAGCTAACCGTCAGCCGCTGTCTTAGAAGAACTGCAATATCTTTAATTGGACTGCACAAACCTGTTATTTCGATAACTTACTGTATTATTTACCTAAACAGTAGTAAACTGTAACTTGTGATACATTGCACAGTTCTATTCTATAACATCCCGATAATGGAAGTCAGATTAATTCATAAATAAGTTCTAATATAAACAATCTCAATAGTGAAATTTAAGTGCTTAGTAATACATTAGAAAATAAACGATGTTTCATACATCAGCCCATTCCTGACCCCATTTTATCCACGTTGTAGATACTCTACTACGTTTTGCTCATCCAATTCTTTTCTTTCTTGTTTCAGCGGAGGACCGGAAACCCAACAGCCCTACCGATCCACCAACGGTTCGCTTCGGACATCGACTCTCCCTGGTCTTCTTTCAATCACAATCACGTTCTACGGATGCCTGCGACCCATGCAAGACTCGCTCGCTTCAATCCTGCTGATTCCATCCATGTCCATGCTTTGCTCCAACAATTCAATCGTCATGACAATGGACTCCATCGGTCGACGTCTACCTCCGGGCCGCCATCTTTTCATCTTCATCTTTGTTTTCGATCTCACATTCACCTTGAATATCTGATACTTCACGGACTATCTCCAATTGATCTTGTCTAGTCAAATGGAACTTCGTTTATATTTATTTTTCACCAGATTGAACTATCTTGATGTTAATGATAACTTTTCCCCTCCCCCTGCTATTAAATACTTTGCTAGTCACAATTCCACTCACCTCCACATATCCTACCCTTGAGTTGCTATTTCAATGGTTGGGCCAGTTGGCCTTTGATGCCGTCATCTTATAATTATTAATGAATCTGTAAAATTTGCGTATATGGGCTGTAATGTTCCTTTGTATGGCAATGCTGTACTTATGACTTATATAGTACTGTTTTAAGCTTCCAGGAACTATTAACTTCTATATGAATAATTTGCGCTGCGTTCTTTCACTTCCGATGACTATGAAATCATTTGTTCAAATTAAACTGAAAATGTAAATAATGATGCCGAATAAATGTATTATTATTATTATTAATGTATCTGTACAATTTGCGTATTAGGGCTGTAATGTTCCTTTTTATGGCAATGCTGCACTTATGACTTATGTAGTACTGTTTTAAGCTTCCAGGAACTATTAACTTCTATATGGATAATTTGCGCTGCGTTCTTTCACTTCCAATGACTATAAAATCATTTGTTCAAATTAAACTGAAAATGTAAATAATTTCCATATTTCTCTGTTGTAAGACGTCATCATTAATATGATTAACTAATAGACATGCAACGCAGAAGAAGGTTTTCAAAAAGTAATAACAAACTTTAAAACTAGTAACATTGATACACAATTTAAAAATCATCCACAAAGCGCAACAGGTTCACATTGCTTCAATTTGAATGAACTAATTACAGGCCATGAATCACATACCGCTTTAAAATCGACTTGCTGTTTTGCTCTCGCGATTTGATTCCTAATGAAACCTATCTTTGCTTGTGCATTTTCGTTTTGACGCACTGCTTCATCGAGCAAATGTTTTGGTCCATTTTTGTAACGTTGAATTAATTTCTCAGCACCACTTTTAACCTAAGCAATCACTCAACACATTAATGATTCATTACTTGTAATTCGATCTCCAAGGCTCTATTTAGTTCCGCAACTTTAGGATCAATAATTTGTTTCTCATTAATAGGAGAGTCAGTATCGCCACCTGGAGCCGAACACACTGAAAATAAAATTATAAGGATAAACCATTTGGATGCCTATGTTTTAACAAATAGATGCTATTATCGAGCTCCCCAATTTCTTGTGTTAGATCAATTAATTCATCATTTAGTGATTTGATTACTGATGAGGCATTTACTTTACCAGTTTTTTTGTCGACAGCCCATTGCTCATTTGAGGGTGGCAAAATTGATATATGACCACCAGCAGCTTCTTGCATTTTCTGTGCACCGGCTTTCATTTTATATAGTTTTGATAGATGCTGGCGTTTACTCTCAAGTGTCTTTTGTAGTCCATCGATAATATTTGAATAAGTATCTCTAGAGTTTAAACCGTACTGTACGGCCAACTCACGGGCAAACGTTTCATTATCCTAACAGTATAATTAAAAGCAGGTTTACCATTTTTAGCTAACACTTTTATAAAAATACCAAAGAATCACATTTATTAATACAGGAAGCACACAACACCCCAGTTGAAATAGTTTTACCACTGATAAATAAAAATGGAAGCGACTTCAAAATTATTACATATTAGCTGATTGTCCGATAAGCGCAATAATTTAATATTTAAAAGTAAATTTAGCTCATTTTTAAAAGCAGGTTAGTAATCGAATTATAATACATTGTATAATACAATTTATTGTTTCTCTTTATAAAATACGGACTCAAGCTTTATTGACAAAACTAAATTCTGTTACAGATATTTTAGTTAATTAACTTTTGAGTAGGAAAACACATGCAAATTATGTGACTTCCTCACAGTTCGCGCATACCATTGTAACGGCTCAAATCAAAGTGACGATACCCCTTAATTAAATTAAATTACGAGCAATCCAAAGAAAAACCGCTCCCTTCACGGCGGAATCCCCGGCGACGCCCCTTCCTCTAGTCCACCCCTGCTGATATCCTCCCGATTCGAAGGCCTTCCTTTTACCTATAGCCCTTACTCCACAAACATTCCCCCCACCACGTCGTCACAGCCGACCACGCCACGCAAAGTCTCCAAATAAAGCAAATCTCCCAAAAGTTCGTATGTCAGGTCCACATCCCCAGGACTTGTTACTTTTACGACGGATGCTAGGGCCCAGAAACCGAATACACATAAGGCGCCTAAGACCAAACGGGATATCGACCCAGCCCCTTCAACTTCAACTCCCTCTACCGAAACCATCATCGACCCCACCAAGGACTGTTGCGTCTCAGCCCCTGATCAGTTTCGTCCCCCCACCCCATCAACGCCACTTCAGAGTGCCCCCTCGAGCCCAGATATCTCGCCAACCTCTTGCTTTCAAATCCGCCAATAACCTCACCCACCCGACAAACATAGGACAAAAGAGATCCAGATCGACGCTGATCAATTCATTCTCGTTAACGAGCGGTCAATCACCCTAATCAGCCCTCGATCTCACCCCGCCCGCCAGCAGAAAGCCCCAGCACGCTTCTCCTCCTCGATTTAACCATCCCTCCTACAGAGCACTCTCAGCAATTCTCATCAACTGCAGGTCACTTACGCCAAAAATCAATCAACTACGAGCATTTCTCTCTTCTAAGGAGCTACATATATGCTTTATTGTTGAAAATTGGCTGTCCCCATCCATCCACTGTGATGACCTTTTCCTCATTCACTGTTACACGTTCCTTCGTAGTGACAGAACTGTAGGTCGTGGGGGCGGGCTGGCTGCTTATGTCCGATCTCTTCTCATGCCCAAACGTTTGTCAACATCAAACTCTCAAGGATTGGAATTTTTCGCGTTTCAGCTACAAATTCATAACCAAAGCATATCTACCTGTATTGTCTGCAGACCCTCTAACCTCGACGACACTCGCGGGGCCCAACTTCTATCCCTTTTTTTCTCTCAGCACTCCGATTGGTACGTCGTTGTGGGTGACCTCAACCTCCCCATGGTTAACTGGCAAAATCTTACTTCCGAAAGTCACCCAATGCTTCGACTCTTCGCGGACAACCTGTTAAACCAATTCGTGCACTTTTCTACCCGAGCGAACAACCAACTGGACTATGTCTACTCCAACAAAGAGGTGACTGATGTTCATTCCCGGGAGATCTTCCCTAATCTTGATCACTGTCAGATATCCTTCTTCATTCCTCCCTTATCCTTTACCCCTAGAGAAGAAACCCAATCATTCAGGCGAATCACAAACTGGGAAGAGTTCTGCCGACTCTGTGACGCCGTTAACTGGAGAGACTTCTTTCTCCAAAACAATCTCTCTTCATGCTTTTCCGAAGTCCATAACATTCTATCCTCCCACTTTAATTCCGCCACCTCTATTCAACACATACACGTGACGAATAAGTTGAACACTCTGTTTAAGACACGCGACAACTTCGCACGCAACACTCGACCTCGCACATCGTCACTTGCTCGCGCCCTCTCACTGAGACGTATCAATAGGCACATTGAACAGGTTATCAACAAACAAGCGCTCCACATCGAAAGACGCATCCGCTCAGCTCCTAATTCCTGGACAAAGTTCGCTTTCATCACACACCAATTGCTGCAATAGCCCAAAACCTCGTATATTAACTTCTCTCAGTCAAACGACTCCTGCTTCGCCGACGATTATTTGACTTACCTCCTCGACTCCTTTTCCACTCCCACTCCGCCTGCCGAGATGTTAGACAAGGGAGACACCAAGAATCTACGCTGGTTCAACGTCTCACCGGCTTCCGTTGCCCAAGCAATTAGAGACATTAAATCTAAACACAAATTTGATCAGTGTGGTTTCTCGGTCAGCATGAGTGCACTTCTTGGCTGGAATGTCTTCTCCCGGATTGCTGATGTTATTTATCATTGTCTCGAAACTACCTATCTTCCCCCGGATTGGCTTTACTCGAAGATCTCTCCTATCCCAAAAAATGACACTTCGTCGATCTCCTCATTTAAAGATTTCTGCCCCATTACAATCGTTTCTTCATTCAACAAAATCTTCGACAGGATCCTATACAACCTAATCTACCCCTTCATTAAGTCTCAGAAAAACTTCTATCTCCTCGATGATCAACATAGTTTCTTGAATGGCTGCTCCTCTTCCACCAGCTTAGTTAGTGTTCTCAATCATTGATACTCCTCCTTCTTTGAAGGTCATGAGTGCACTCTCCTTTTCCTGGATATATCCAAGGCTTTTGACTCGCTGTCATTTTCATCAATTGAATTCGCCTTACTGAGAGGCGGTATTTACGGAAACGTCCTCAATCTTATCAGTTACTATCTCCGAAACCGATGCGCGACTGTAAAATTCGGCAATAGTCCCTCGAGGCCCGCTCTTATCCGATCCGGTGTTCCCCAGGGTTCCGTACTTGGTCCTATTCTCTTCAACCTTACGCTCGTGAAAATACAGGTTAAAGACAACCTTTTCAAGCCGTTCAAATATGCGGATGACATGGTCATCGTATTCAGTAACCCCACAGCCTCCAACCCCTCCTTACTCCTTATATCGGAGCTCTTATCCTCGCTCCACTTGCAGCTCAAAGCGAGTCTTCCCACAATGCCAAAATTATCGGGAACGCCTACTCCTGGCAAATCTTCTACCGCTTTGGTTCACCCGTCACCTTCGAGTCATTTCTTTTATCCATAAGATCACAACTTGCTTACCACTCTCCAACTTTGCTCACCCAAGTCACCACTACGCCACACGTTCTAGCAACTCTTCCATCCAAGCTAACCATACCCCCACCATATTTAAAAAATCTATCTCTTCTCCAAAGCCACTAGAGTCTTCAACGCTCTTCCTACGGACATAAAGCTCCTACCCCAGCACGAATTTAAAAAGGCAGCCCATCAGTACTTCTTCAACAAACTTCTTTGTGATACGACCGATTGGAAACGAAACTGGTTCCTTCTCAATCCATAACATTTCCTTCACCCCAGACTATTCTCTTTACTGACTTCGGAGGGCGAAATCCCTCAGGCAGTCATCTAATTTTCCACTTTACCCCTCTGGTTTTAAATCTTCCATTCTCGACTCACTGATACCACTTCTCAGCTCAATTTTCACCCCATCATATCCATATAGTGGACACTTTACTACGTTTTGCTCATCCAATTCTTTTCTTTCTTGTTTCAGCGGAAGACCGAAAACTCAACAGCCCTCCCGATCCACCAACGGTTTGCTTCGGACATCGACTGCCCCTCATCTTCCTTCAATCACAACCTCGTTCTACGGATGCCAGCGACCTCTGCAAGTCTCACTCGTTTCGGTCTAGTAGATTCCGTCCAGGCCTATGCTATGCTCCATCAATTCAATCTCCACGACAAGGGACTTCATAGTTCCACGTCTGTCCCCGGTCTGCCATTATTTTCGATCTCACACTTGAACTCATCTGTCCGGACCTAACCTACCCCGCTTGGATGCTCTGACACTTCATGGACTATCTCCAATTGATCTTGTCTAGTCAAATAGAACTTTGTTTATATTGTTTCACCAGATCGAACTATCTTGATAATAATGATAACTTTTCCCTTCATCAACCCCCCCTGCTATTAAATACTTTACTAGTCACAATTCCATTCACCTACACATATCCTACCCTTGATTTGTTATTTCAATGGTTGGGCCAGTTGGCCTTTGATGCCAAATAAATGTATTACTATTATTATTATGTACAGTCAAATAAAGGAATGCTTACTCTTATTCTGATGGACATTTTCAATCCGTTCAATTACCTTGCCCATAAATTTATCGCTTCAAATGTTTGATTAACATGAGTTAAACAATTGCCTTCGTTTTATGTAGTTTCTATTGTTTTCGCAACAAAGGGTACATTTAAATTTTAGATGTTTTGAAGTTTGATAATACACAAAGGCCATTTCAATCACGTTTATTATATCTTTTCATAGAGAACGTGCCGCGTATCAACTTCTGAAAGTAAAATAGGCGAAAACCAGTCATTTCCAATAAGCAATTCGGGAGATCGTAATGATAATAAATCGTTTCAAGGTGAAATCATTGATATTACCAAAAATGATAATGTGCATTAATTTTGATCAAGATCATATGATTTAAGTCAACAAAACTCACTTTCTGAATAAAAATATTAGCTCTAGTTAGCAGCACACGCTTGCATTCGTTAAAATCACCAATATCAAGAATCGCCAATGTTATAAATCTTTGGAATAATTCACATGCTGAGTGCACAGATATATTACTACATTTCGTTTTGCACATTTGCTCTATTGCTGAAACCATTAGATCATTGAGACCTCGAACAGCAGAGACATCACTCGATTCAATTAAAGTTGCTAAGAGTTCAATTGCAACTGACGCCTCAGATTTCTCTGGATTCTGTTTGCACATAGAGATAAACTTTGTGGCTACATCTATATTGGTATTTTTAGCAACCATTGTTAAAAGGACATAAACGAAATAAATATAACCAAGTAATAGAATAATAATGGTTTATATTAAAAAATAGAATTAATACATAAAATCCAATTACACAAAAACTTAAATTATTAATTTAATGCCTTTCAAACTTCAAATATAAATAAAAATTGATAAAACACTATAAAAGAAACATAATTGTTTACTCACGTTATCAGTGATTTTCGTGAAAATAATAATATAATTACACCATATAACACGTAAAAATTCAACAATAGCACAAACCAATACGAGTAAATCAAACTGTTTTGCATATGCAACATCGGGAGACGTTCTAAGCAGAGTGTTGTACAACCTCTTACAAGGTCTAAAGTTGTGAATATACTTATGACGGTCATGTAGAGGCCTTTGGTCACTTCTACAACCTCAAGTGTCTAGGAGTGTGTTGGTTAATTAATTTCTTAGAATAAAATAGAATATCTTTATTTGGATTCAAAACACACATGTTCCATCAAATAATAAAATTAGAAAATGTACAATATAAAAAGATATCACATCACATAAATATGTGCAATTAGTTGTACTGTACAATTTATCAGCATCAGAAAGTTCGGCTGTAAAGAGTGATAGATTCTTCATCAAAAATAGGAAAATTTAAGGTATAATTCGAGTGTAACATTTTGCAAGAAAAAAAGGGAACCATGACTAATAATTGATTGTTTGCATTGTTGATTAACAAGATGATATAATGCATAACATTTCAGTTTTAATAATACAAAATTTGAAGATAGCATCTCGAGAAATTATGCTGGTGAAAAACAATTAATCCTGTCTTTTATTTAACCATGAGAAAGTATTATCATAATCAAAATTAAAAATATCAGCAGGATTGGACACTTTTTCTAGTTCGGTAGATAAAAATTTAAAAGACATTTTAGTTGGAGGCGTTTCTCTAAGCCCCTTTGGCAATTGATTGTAAATTTTGTAAATTTTTGAAAAAGAGAATAGCTTGCTCGCAACATTCCCCACCAATGGTGGAGATATTGCAAAATGACCAGATCTAGTTCCAATTTCATGACTCTTTCTTATTGGATTCATATAGGCACCAGTCCACTGGTTCAAATGGAAAGCTTTTATGCAATAGCACATCCTCCGAAACCATAAAGGATGCAGTGATACAAACTGTAATCTAGTGGCGTATATAGTGCAGGAGATAGGACTAATTTGTTTCACAACTTTTCTTTGTGACATCTTTCTTAGACATCAATTAACTCATATAAAAATAAATGATAATAATCATTTATTTGGCATCAAAGGCCAACTGGCCCGACCATTGAAATAACAAATCAAGGGTAGGATATGTGGAGGTGAATGGAATTGTGACTAGCAAAGCATAGACCTGGATGGAGTCTACTAGATTGAAGCAAGTGAGTCTTGCAGGGGTCGATGGTGTCCGTTGATGAGGTTGTGATTGAAGGAAGACGAGGGGGAGTCGATGTCCAAAGCAAACCGTTCGTGAATCGGTAGGGCTGTTGAGTTTCCGGTCTTCCGCGGAAAAAAGAAAGAAAAGAATTAGATTAGCAAAACGTAGTAAAGTGTCCACTATATGGACATGATGGGGTGAAAAATGAGCTGAAAACTGGTATCAGTTTGTCGAGAATGGAAGATTTAAAACCAGAGGGATAAAGTGGAAAATTAGATGACTGCATGAGGGATTTCCCCCTTCGAAGTCAGTAAAGAGAATAGCCTGCGGTGAAGTAAATGTTATGGATTGAGATGGAACCAGTTTCGTTTCCAATAGGTCGTATCACGAATAAGTT
>JAQBSW010011919.1:0-18418 GCA_029291075.1 Eudiplozoon nipponicum | reverse complement strand
TATATATATATATATATATATAAACTGGCCTGTAGTCATAGAAATTCAGAGATGACGACTGATGGGCACAAGCTAGTCAGCCCGGGATTTGTAGCATGTGCCTTGCCGGGTATAATGGAACGCAGCCATCATCCTGTTTCATGTGAAGCCTCGAGTTTGGTCTAACTGCGCTGTAAATTTTATTGTTAAATGTGTTTGATGGAATAGGAGCAACAGTGCCAGACACGCATGTCAAGTTTCAGCTGCTGAAGTAAACTTTAGCCACAGGCATCTGGGCAGATAGTGCTTATCAATCTTGGTTGGCATAAATATCTACGAGAAGTAAAACTCTGAATAAAAATCATCTTCAGTAGGAATGGGCTACCTAGTGTTATTTTACAGTCCACATATAACCATTAACGAAATATGGTTTTATTCCAGTGAAGCACTAGTCACCTTTTGCTTCTGTATAGCTATTCATGATGTTCATGATGAATATAAACAGTGGAAATTCATTCAACGGACGGATTTCGACCTTATTGAAAAAACTTCAAGTACTGTCAAGAATATATACATTTATATATTAAGGATTGTAGTATATATTTTTTCGTTATAAGCAAATATTGCAGGAGATAGCAGATGCAACTCATCCACAAAACAATTCCCCCCTCTATATATATATATATATATATATATATATATATATATATATATATATATATGTGTGCTAATTGTACCCTTCCTATGTGCAAAAAAAAGAAATTTTATCAGATACAAGAAACGCTTCTATCTCATTATATCCTCAAGTATCCACTAATGCACATACCTTTATATATAAATTAGAAGGCAAAACAAAATAGATATTTGTGAACATATAGAGATTATAAAAAAACTGAAACCAATCAATTGCGTACGTCACATCCAGGTCAATCCCAATGCCTGTACATGCTTCTTCTGCTTGCATAGATCCGGTTGCAATTTGTTTATCCATAAGGCTTCATTTTGTTATTGCATTTAGTAATTATGTTGAATGCTACGTCTGGAGAACATACGTGTGATGTTTCTACGATGTGTTGCGCGATTTCGGACGTATATTCACTATTTGATTTAAAACATGCCTTTATGTTACATTGTGCTATCATTCGAGTAATTAACCATCTGGCCGACCGGCCTACGTAATTTGATCGACAACTTGCGCATGTATATTGGTAAATAATATTTGATGTCGACATAAATAACAGCCCCAACTCTTATAGTATAACAGACACCATGCTACTTAGGGAAGCGGAAATGAATTGAACATTTATAGAACTAAACGATCATTGGTTGTAAAAACAGTCCATTATATATATATATATATATATATATATATATATATATATATATATATTTTAACTTTCTGGTTTGTTAGTATTTTGTCTGACGCAAGTGGCATTTATTACCGTTTGGATTTCATATTCAGTTGCCAGTGACTTTACTTTTCAATCTGATATCCGCTAAATTTCATAAGTCTTTGCCTCCGAAGCTGTATTTTGTGCTTTAACTGTGCCGTGTGGAGATGAAATTTTCTTAAAGTATCATAATTTTTTCCTTTTATCAGTTTTATCCGACACGCAATTTTTATGAAATTCTCTTTCAAAATCTACAGTTGACTTATTTTATTTTGAACTGACTTTATTAAGACTTATTAATATTATAGATTTTTATTTGTTTGCAGTCATTATGAGAGGATGGATAGGATATTTAGGAGGCTATCCGAGTAAGTAGGTATCCTATAACTTCTAATTTCAAATGAACGACGATTTTGTCTCAATTTTATATTTCTCTTTCTAATCTAAATTATAATTTAGCAATAAGATTAGTCAAATTAGAAATTTTTCCGTATTCATTATCTCTACGACACCAAATTTATAAAATATCATCCACAGTTCAATAAACACAGGTCTTTTATCAAATGCCCACCAGATCCAAACCAGTTATATCAAAAAATTTAGGTTATATATTACCATAAAATTTAATTGATATCCAATATTGATAAGAGTATTAGGCGCAGCATCCAATTCAGTAAGCAACCCGTCAGTTTAGAAATACGCAATAACTTATTATAAATTTTTTTAGTTGAGCCTTCTGTCAATTTCAAAAAGGAAGTAGCTGTTTAGATGTCAATATTGCGCTGCCCAAGTTTTCTTATGGAAGACTGGTCTATCCTATGTGCCATCTATTCTACGTTTAAGCAAATCTTCAATAATGCTTGACTATCATCCTGCTCTTTCTCATTTGCCAATTGCTTTTTCAGATATCATTTACCGAATTTATTAAGGAGAAATTTGTTATTCAAACGCCTATCACATGCTAAAAATTTATCAGGAAAATAACGTTTATATATTTTCACTTCACCTAGATTTCTTTTTTCCATCATACAAAAACATATAGGCCATCATTTGAACCAAACGCTATCCAGCTCATGGCCATAACAAATGATTTCAAAAAGTGAACAACGCAGATGAAAGAATCGTTCCAAAAGTGCTTAGCTCAAAGGCTGAAGTTTCCAGGACATACATAAAGAAAAACTCAACAGTTAACTTAAACAGAACCTTATTTAATGATGATCCCACATTAAACGTATTAATCCAAGAAATTTTACCGCTCAATTTACCTACCTTATAAACAAATTTAAATGTACCTGTAGAACTGTATTCAGATGTTAATTTCTCATCGGCTTCAATATATTAGCCAGCCATTTATCTAAATCATGCATTAGCATAATAGTCAGTGAAACTGCTGGCTTTAAAAGAATAACCTGTTTCTTTGTCTTTAGCATGGCGAACAATTTCTGTATCATTGTTCCAATCGGCATTGATGATCAGCCGATTTTGCAATAAATAGGACGACTCCTACGAAGCCACAGTCTCAGTTTATTTTGTTGCAATATTCGTAGGGTTAAATTCAAATTGCAAACCAGAAGTAAATCCATTCTACTAAGTATCATGATCATTAAAATCCATGACGGTGAAGTCAAACCTTTTGGCTACTCAACGAATACGGATATCACAATCTTTGACTAGTTTACGTTAAACTGTCTTGTGAGCTTTACTAAAAGTAGATGTGGTTAGTTGTGAACAATTTGGATAGTCGTTTTAAAAATCCGCAAGTTTTCCTTTCAAATTTTTTTACGCTCATCATTATTGGCATTTAAATCATACAACTTATTTAATTATTATTCAAACCCTACTTATTTTATTACATGACTTTCTTCGCCAGGAACGCAATACCTTATGCCATAAGCGGATAACTCATTTTGTAAGGAAATCAGTTTCTTCTTCAATAATGTGATATTATGCACTTTAAAATCGGGCGTTTTATTGGGAATTGAATACCTTAGCTTTTGATAGTTCAATGTGTTTAGAAATACCACACTATGAATTAAGTTAGTACACTGTTTAGTTGATTCAAGGTGGGCTGATAACAAATTTTGAACAAAAGCAACTCAGACTGTTTGGAGCACAGACACCCAAGTTTTAAGTAATTCTTAAATATTGATTTAAATTTCTCGGTGTTGTCCTTCATGTTTTTATTTGCGCCGCCGTTTACTTTTTCTGGACAAATGGTTGAAATCTTAGGTCGGTAAAATATTGAACACTTTACATATCCAGTTGCACCGATATTTGGACTTGATTGATGGGTTCTCCGTTGTCCCTTCATTTTTAAGCCCTCCATCAGCTGCCTGTTTGAAAATGACGTTGGTAAAAGATTTTCCACTCTTTTCTGCTATCTATTGTTCCGCACAAGAAACCGGCGGCAATAATAAAGACAAGTAGTTTCTTTGCTTACCGAAAACCACAAACTTGATACTCCTTTTGAAAACTTGTTTTAATAACTCGTACGCAAATACATGAATTCGTTAGTAGGTTAGCAAATAGTTTGAAGTCGCTAAAAAATCACGTATCTGAATGCAATCTGAAGGATTCCTTTGAATTTTTCAAAATATCGATAACTTGAATGTCACAAATATTAAGATTTATTTGTCAAATGTTGGGTCACTATTAAATAATTTACAGTTATAGGCCATTATCTAGATTGTGTTAGTGTATATCCGACAGAATTTCGAAACACTAAATTAAGTGAAGCTCGTTTACAAAAAAATACTTCAGATATTAAATCACTTTTAGTGTTCAAATATTCAGAAAAGTATTTAGTCTATGGATGGATTTCATCCTGGTACAGATAATGGCCGATATTCTTTAAATCATGTTTGCGAGCTTGAATTAAACGCCAATCCCATTGTATTTAACTAGTCGACGAACAACATAACAAAACTGCCGCCAGCCGCACGCACTGACCATCCATGATCATCATCAGAGTACGACGGTAAACTGACTATCGAGGATCAAACCGCATTGAATATGTATAGAAATCAAATTTAGATATGCGGCTCTCACCTCAAGCAGTCTCGCATACATTGAACTTGACTGGAAATGTCGGCTGCACAATTTCTATGCAGTCGCCAACATTAACTGTTTGCAGCTTTCGCCCCACACACATATATAAGCAATGCAAGTAAGCAATAATTTAATGCTCGTGTGGTAGTAACAATTCCTTAAATCAAGCTTGCGAGCTTGAAGGAAGCACAAGCTCACAAACTTAATTTATAGAATTGTTACCACCACCAGCGCAATCAATTATTGTTCTCTCTTATTGCGTAAGTCCACGTTGAGTCACTAACTGAGACAGCCGTCAGTCACGTCGATATTTCTGTTGCTTCGCATCCTGACGTACGTAATCAGTTAATTTATTACTCGGATTTCTACATATGCCAGCCATCTTGGTGTTGCTACATACCATCAGCAAGATTCATCAGGGCCTTCGAGCAACAATTTACACATACTGCTTAGTCAAATCTATGGGTTTGTAGCCAGCTACCCCGAGGATTACTGGCCCAGGAATAGGGCACAAAAAGATAGCGTCTATGAGGACGTCTGGATATCAATTTTTGCTTTGTTACTCTAACAGATCACGGCATCAGTTGGTGAATGTCACTCTGGCCCTAATATGGATCTCCATCAGTACTGCTTACACGTTTGACTTCTTAGTCAAGTTGAACGGCACTCTAACTGATGTGTTACAATTGGATTGTGTATCTTAATTTTAGTTAATGTCAAGACGCCAGGCGGAATAATTTAAAGAGTTACAAATGCTTCGATGCATTAAATGCATAAAAGCTAGAATGCGTTCAGCGTTCGCATTCACATGCATTGCAGCTGAAGTAATTTTAATTATGCACAATACCATGTTTACCCTTCCCCAGATTAATACACGAAATTTCACCACAGTGTGCGTCTAGCGTAATCTATAACTAAAAATGTTCCTGCGCAAATTCATATTTCGGTAAATGTAGTAGTAGTTTTATTTTACGCTTCTTGGAATATGTATCAAACCGTTGTGTGTGAAGTAAGTTTGGTTTTCTAAGTGCGTCCGCAAATAAACATGTTTTATCGTATAAATTATGCGAAGTGCAAAAATACGTTATTAAGATTTTATTGAGGCCTTGTCTGAGTGTAAGAATCCTTATGTAAATTTGATTTCAATGATTAGGTGTTGATAAAACTTTTGTAGATGGACCATTTTTTTCAATTTAAACAAAAACAATTCATTTTCAATTGGTCATGTAGAGCAGTTAAGTAAATGGATTGAAAGCGCTACTTTTAGGCTTATATAGCTTTCAAAAATGCATATGCGGAAGTAAATGTTGTACATATTTGCAAAATATCTATATTTCCATATATTTATATATAGAGGCAAAGAGAGACATGTTGGATTTTATCCAAGCCTCTGTCGAATCGGGTTAATGAATTGGTTTTTAAGTGTCTGATAGAAATAGAGTTGCGTTTTTTTGTGTTTATATTGTAATGTTAGCTATAATGAGGCTGAATTTGTTTTCGCAAGTAATTAATCGTAACGTACATAAAAAATTTTAAATTGCGTTTACTTTTATTTCAGACTGAATAATTGCAAAACTACCGCCAGCCGCAACGCACTGCCGCGTTTCGATCTTCCATGATCGTCATCAGAGTACGAAATTTTCAGTCAAGTTCAATTTATGCGAGACTTCTCGAGGTGAGAGCCGCATATCTAAATTTGATTTTTATATACATTCAATGCGGTTTGATCCTTAATAGTCAGCTTGCCACCGTGCTCTGATTATAATCATTGAAGGTGAAACGCGTCAGGGCGTTGCGGCTGGCGGTAGTTTTGTTATGTTGTTCGACGTCTGGTTAAATACAATGAGATTGGTGTTTACTTCAAGCTCGCAAACTTGATTTAAAGAATTGAATAATTGCATTTTGTTCCATGAGGTGATGTATACTCCACGGTTTGCAGATAGGAAAATAAATCTACTTTGAATTTGATACGTATAGACGAAAACTATAAAGAATTAATCTATACTAGTCACACATGGCGACTAACTTCAAAGTAAATTTCTCTGTAATATATAAATACCCTCTAATAAGCAATGTTTTTGAATTGTATTTAATAATTTTAAAACTCTTCTAAACTCATGATATTGATTACATGAATTTTTTTTGCTTTTCATTTTATTAAATAGAGTTCTTCCATGTCCTATTCTAAATATATATAACATTTTACTTTAGCTAGACCAAGTAAAGTATGACAATCGTTTCAGGCAACATAGATTGTGTTCATACTTTGGTGGAAAATTAAAGGCGACTTTTATATATATATATATATATATATATATATATATATATATATATATATATATATATATATATATAATTAGAAACTATTAATCTCGATTGTTTTTCATAATTTTTAATAAGTTTTTTTGTACATTTGAAATATTTTAAATAAAAGCTCACTGGAAGATAATACCACATTTTTAGTGAATAATCTGTTTTTCATTTGCATTGTTCCTAAAAAAATGTTATGCAACTTATAAATGATGGTATCTAAAATGTAAGCTAAATTCGTTTCAATTTTTGAATTTTTGTCATATTTATTAGTAAATTTTTATTTTATGTAAATATAATCAGCTTTTTTCTTTAAACCAACAATTTTCATGTACTTTTGCCTAATTATGAAAAGATTACGTTTTACTAGTCAGATATCAAACCATTATTTACACTTAAATGATCCAATTATGTTTTGCTGTTTAACTGTTTTATTCTCTTTTCGTATTCCGACATTTATCAATGCTATAATAAGCTCATTTAATAAGCTGCATAAAAATTATTCGGTAACAAAATAATCTGGCGGTTCATAATAAAGGAATAAATGTATTATCTATCGACTAATCTAAACGATTGTCACTAGATTTAATTTGAAATCATCGCCAAGTATTTATGAGAATTACAATTCTAATCCAGTTATTTTTATTGTGAGCGGAAATTTTAATGTTAATTTCAATGAACATGTGTCAAAGAAACATGCAAAGTTTTTTTGATTATTGATGAACCTTACTTACTTCTTTCTCACTCTTTCTCTCTCTCTCTCTCTCTCTCTCTATATATATATATATATATATATATATATGTATATATGTATATATATATATGTATATATGTATATATATATATATATATATATATATATATATATATATATATATATATATATATATATATACATAACCTATTGCACAAAATATGAGATTAGGCAACCCAGTAATTTGAGGATTACTACCATATGACTAAAACAAAAATCTGGTTGGTCCTTGTATGCGTCGGGAATTGTGATTTAAATAATCGATAAATCACAAATAGGCGTGTATGTCAATCCATATGGTTTTGCTTATACTTATCATATAAATGCCAATTTAGATTACAGTAGACATATATTTGTATAGGTTGCTGTGTGCATGGGGGTTGATTGGGATATTTTTCTGTATACATGTGAGTATGAGAGAATAAGTATTAAGACCGAATATTAGGGCAGACAGTAGAAAAATACTTTAGGAAGCAAAATAAATATAAGTAGATGTCCTAAATGAGGATACCATATTTGCCACAAGTTGTTTTATCAGTGAGTATGGTGTCAACCCTAAAATGAGACTGCAAATGAAGTCCCGAAAATTTGGAATATATTCGAAAAATATCGTTTCAACTTCATTTTCAAACAGGCAGCTGATGGACGGATCCAGAATGAAGGGACCAGTGCGAACACATCAATCAAGACCAACTAGAATCGGTGCACCTGGAAATGTGAAGAATTCAAGATTTTACCGACATACGAGTGCTATCAATCTTCATGCACAAGATGCAGGCGGACTGAAAACATAGATATTTTTTATTTTCAATCAAATTTTCGAAATTGGTGATTTGCTGAATTGATAAATTATAAGAATGTGTAAAATTGTGACTTTGCTTCGTTCACGAAAGATCACGTTCTAAAGCTACCATTTTGGTTAATTTCCACATTAAACTGAGAAATGAATAGAGCTTTGAGAAATAATTTTTGTATAAGGCAGATTTCTGAAACCTAAAAAGACCGTTTTTAAGCAAGAAACGAAAACTAATTACGCACAGCGGAAGCTTTTATCTGTAACATAATTAATTCACAGCTAAATAAACACAAGAAATTCATTTATTGATATAAACTGGTGAAAAGCATGTATAAAAGTCTGTGTGTACGTTTGTCTGTGCGTAGGTAACGAAACGTGTTCATTCCTTACGTCATTTTCAATTTTATTCAACCTATGTTATAAATCCAACTAATTGTTCATTTTGTTTTCGAAATTTGAATTAATAAAACGTAACATTTTGTAGTAGAAATGAATTTCGTCGGAAAATTTGTCATTGGCTGTTGTATACGCCAGACCAATTGTGGAATTGTTTTCGAATAGAATATTTATTTTCAATTTAAAAGTATGCGTCTTGGTTATTTTTGCATGTTTTGATTGATTTGATCAATTTTGTATTCCGAAAAATTTACTCAAGTTTCTCTTATGTTAACATTTATAAATTTCCACCATTTTCCTTAGTTTTAGGCGAGTATATTATAAAATTTCTGGAGCGAATAATTGCGTTACTTGTTGAAACTCAACATCAAAAGTTTAAGTGACAGATCTGATAGACGAAAAACCCTAATTCATTAAATCACATTTAAATAAAACACCTATCGTAAGCTCTACTTCGTACATATTGCCAGAAATGTATCAGAAAATACTACCGTTGACGCCAGCAAAATAACAATTTGTAGTATCTCTGAATAGCATATATAATTTGAGCTTAGCCATTTTTTGTGTTAGCAATTTAATTTTTGAAACTTAACTAAATTGGGCAGAAAACCTATACAACCAGATTAAAATGGGACGTGAAATTACCCCAGTACTATATTTCATCTAAGTGCATTTCACAGTAAATCTGAAATGATCACTTATGTAATGAGTATAATCAAACACGAATTGGTTGAGCAGGCGATGAAACCATTTACTATAATCAAGATTGATAACTTGATATAGACACCTGACCCATTAAATAAATACATGTGTCAGTATAAACTAAGCATTTTATATTGTAGTAAAGGCAATTCATTCAGTAGAACGGTTTCGTCCTTATTGGGAACTCATCATAAACTGACCAGAATTTTCCACGGACAGGGCTCGAACCTGGGCACGTCTGCTTCAGAATCTGGCTCTCTAACTGCTGACCTACCCTGCCACACACCAAACACAATTTTCAGTTATAAACTGATTAATTTAACTCGTGTAATCTTACTTTCTGTTCGGTGGAGCTCATATGAAATCCATTTAGACGCAAAGTTCCAACTAGCCGTCAGCAATCCGTCATTATTGAACGTACATGGCACTCAAAGGGAAGTGGTATTAAAATGAACATTTATAAAATTAAACGAACATTTTTGCGCGGGCGATGAAACAATTACTTTAATCAAGTTTGCGATCTTGATATAAACGTCTTACCCATTAAGAAAAGAAAGGTGTCAGTGTAAAAGATGAATTGTATAGTGTAATAAAGGTAATTCATTCAGTGGACTGAAATCGTCCTTATTAGGAACCCATCAAGTAATTACCAGAATTTGCCACGGACAGGGCTCGAACCTGGGCACGTCTGATTCAGAATCTGGTGATCTAACCAGTAAGTTACCCTGCAGTACACAACACAATTTCCAGTTAGATAATAGCTAATTTAACTCGGTGAACGTGGTGAATGAAAATAAAATACGCGTTTGTCTGGAAGACACATAAGATAAAATTGGAAAAGTTGAGCGAAAGGAATAAATTAAATTAAAATCATAACAAATGCCAATTTAATTGATGGATCCGCTGCACATAAGCTAAAACCAGTTGGATAATCTACTCTGACAATGTACGGAAAATCAAAAACACAGAAATGTCTGTCCAGCGATATAAATATTATTATTGGTCAATTATCGGTTCCAAGATTGTACAAAACGGTTAATCCGTATACTGATATCGTTTCTTTAAAATAATTTAAGATATATATGTTTAAAATAAGAAATTGTAATCTGTCGATGTGACATTTATGTTTGCAAATATTATTATTCAAGAACCCTACCGATATTATAATTCGAGCAAGACATATTGCCATTCCCGGTCCCCGGTCAAACTCCACGCTGAATTATTTTGCTAACCACGAATGATGTTCAGTTTCGTTTTAATGGAAATATACAAAAACTAGTTGAAGGTGTGGAATTAACGAGCCACCTATCTCCATTTGTTGCTAAGATTTTTCAATGCCTTCTTTTGAGCACATCATTAAAGAGATTAAAAATGTATGTAAGCAATGTGTACGTTAATTTGACGATAGATTTCGAGTTCTGAAACAGGTCGCACTCACGAACATTTCTCCAACGTTTCAATAAATCGCATTTCATTTTCAAATTCATGTTTGAGCACTAGAAAGGCAATTGTCTACCGTTCTTGGATGAAATACGAAAGTATGTGTAAAATAGTAAAATAAAAAAATCAATTTATCAGAATAGGTTTTGCATTACAGCATTTTCGTGCCGTTTCAGTATAAATTATCAGCAGTTTGTAGCCGTTTTTTTTAGATTCAAATAACGACGAATGTAAAAAAAAGCAGAAAATTATTTAATGTTTAATGCAATTTTCCGAACATTTATTCTGTCCATTGTTAAAATACAAAATCAATGGAAACATAAAGTCTATGACAAGAAATATAAGCTATTTAATAGTAAAATCCATTACAGAGTGGAGCAATTTCACGCAAATATCAGAGGTCAGATAAAGTAGGACTAACACGCATATTGATTGCAGACAGAATGCGAGTCTGCTTTAAGGTAGCACATTTTCCTTTGCCGGCAGATAAAGAGAAATTGCTGTAAGTTTTTAATTAAAATTTTATTTACCAATAATGATGCTGACGATGTCCATCAACCTACGTATGTCCAACGAACAGTCAGTTACTAAGCAGAATGACGAACATTGGAACTTAAACGCCTGTTTAAAACGAAACGGCGAATACACGTCTGCGATTGAAAAAAAAATTTACACCGCGAACGTACGGTCCTCAGACGGAGCATTTCGACAAATACTAAATGCAACTAATAAATAATTTGCCACATATGATGCTCTGTTGGCATTTAGTCTGATCTGAAGTGAATGCACGCTAATGATTAGCAGTTTCCGTCTTTCAAACTCTCCCTGTTTAATTTGTTATATATATATATATATATATATATATATATATATATATATATATATATATATATATATATATATGCGTGTTAGTTTTTAGATAGCTAAGGATAAAATGTAACTGTTAAATAATCTTTTGCGAAAACTAATATATATGCAAGTATGTATTAGGTGTTGCGAACCCAGTAACAAATAAGTTCAGTTGTGACCACAAGGATAAACCACAGTCAGCATAAACGGAAATTATTATCTCATGTACATTTGTTTCTTGGCGACTCATCAGTAGAAGTCGGTATTACGCCCTTTAAGCACTACATATTTGAGTGAAGAATGTGAGATAATAGGACGAAATTATGTTATGCTTACCGCGAAATGTGAGAACTGATATCGATCAAGGCCAGAGTGCATGGATTTATTGGAGTAACAGGTGTTCAGAAATTGATGTAATTCTCAATTTCGGTGAACTATAGCATACATTGATATCCATCAAATTAGTACCATGTACATTCTCGGTACTATAATTTTGGTATCTGTTTCTGACACTTTAGCCATAGTGTTATTATCCTTAACAGACTCGGTATATATATTATATAGTGTGAGTTAGCGTTGAAGTTGCATTGTGGAAGAGTTTATCTGATGTTAGCTTCACTACTGCAGGTTTACACATTCGCCTAGGAGATTGTACCGTCCAATTATCCAACCATCTTCACCCAAATACATAATGCTTAAAGGACGTAATACCGGCTCCAACTGATGAGTCGGCAGTAAGCACGAAACGAATGTGAATTAGATTATACTTTCCGTTCAAGCTGTCTTTGGTTTATCCTTCTGCTCACAATTGAACTAATTTGTTACTATGTTAATTTAACAGTTGAATTTGTTTCTCAACTCTCTCAATTGTATTCAAACTCGCATTTGTATGAAAAATAACATAGTTGGATCATCAACTTTCCTCCAATAATATTCATTTAGTTATTGATCAACACTCAACAGCAAAAACATAGAAGGCGTTACATAAGCATGGATCAAACGATTTGTCTTGTGAATTTTGATTTCATTTATAGAATAATTCATTACTACTACGGAAAATGTCCATTTACATGCAACGTTTTTGATGATTCTACCCATTGTCTCTGTAAATTCCTCATTTATTTTGATCAATGGTTCCGTATAACTACAAGGACTATAAAAACGTGCGTCAACCAGTGTCCCAATGAAGTATAATTTAAACTAAGTGATACCTATTTTAAGTTGGCTTGATAGTGATCGGCTGCCCGAAAGAGATTCAACTAATTGATGATCGTAATTTTTATCTGAAAACATAACTATTCAATCGATATTAGCTTCTTCTATTCTTTTCAGACTAATTGCTCACGCGTAAATTGTTATTCTAATAATGTTTCGTTATATGGAAAATTCATATTGTGGCAAGAACATGGAAGTCTTAAAAGTCAATTAGGCAATTAGTCTACAACATAAAGCAAATGTGTTATGAGGAGTTTCAGTACGAATTACTGGCAGTTGAAAGAAATGTTATTACAAAACATTTATCTAAAAAGGTTTTGTTAACCACAATAGGAATTACAATGGAGCTTTATCCAACCAGATGATAATATATGATGTGTTACATATAAAGTAATGAGGCATAATCTGTATAATTAAATGAACGTATTAAATAAAATAGCTTCTTCTCTGATGCCTAAAACAGCACTGATGGATATTTTTAAACCAAACGCCTGCTAAACAAATATGAAAAGAATCGGTTTCCTGCAACCTACCAGTCCATTGAATCAAACTGTTGCATGTTGACTCAGTTTTTAGAGTTGCAGTCCCTAAGCAGACGTTTCCAATTTCGAATAATTCCAAACATTGACGAAACCGGCCTACGATATGTAGTGCCTTTTCAACACTATATGGAGTTTAGATTATACTAAAGAATGTATATATAATTGGATTGGTGTTTATATCAAGCTCGCAATCTTTATTTAAATAATTGTGTTGCGATATTTTGCGATTGGTTAAAATAATTGGATTGGCATCTATCAAATAAAACTTGATTTGCATAATTTGTATTAACCGTGTTATCAATAAAGGTGTAAGTATACACCTTATCGTGATCTTTCTACGGAGGAAGTGATTTTTACAGGTAAAATTAAAGTCATGCTGGCAATGTGAGAAAAGCTGTCAAAAAGAAACACCCAGTAAAAGTAGAAACTGATCGTAATTCAGCTCTTTTTAATGACATTTGTTTGTCACATTTTCGAAGCAATTTGAAAGGCAGACAGAGGTAAAGTTCTTTGGATACATTTTATTGAAGAGAGCTACGAGCGAAAGTACAGAAAGTGCAGACAAGAAGGCAAAAACAAGTGATAATTAAATTTATGTAAATTTTAAGCTTAGTTTAAGTTTAAAGTTAATTGCATTGTTTTAGGATTTCTCTTTCATTTGAAATAAGGAATGTGTAGTTTTAGTTTTAAAGTTACGAAAATAGTTTTAAGTTCTAAAAAACGCCTTTTACATACGTGTCTAGAGTGTCCTCATTCCTTCCCTCCTCCCTCCTCCTTGCCGTTCACCTTCGTTAGCCGCACTCGTCTGTCTCCAAAGTAAGACTATTATGCTAAATAACTCTTTTATTTCTTTATTTCATGTTTGGTTATGCATTTGTATATTATACATATTTTTTTATTTAGAAACATATTTATTCATTGTACCCTTCCTGTGTGCAAAAACAAAAAGAAATTTTATCAAATATAAGAAACATTTCTTTCGCATTGTCTTCTCAAATATCTATTAATGAACATATCCTTATATATAAATTGGAAAGCAAAACAAGATAGAAATATGTGAACATAGTTTACAATGGTTTTGGGATTTTTCATAGGTTCTGATCGGATTAAATCAAATTCATTTATTTTAAATGGGAGAAATTCGTCTGAGATACGAGCCTATTGACTTAAGAGCTCGGTTCTGGAACGAATTAAACTCGAATCTCAAGGTACCACCATATATTCATTTCTGTATATATTTATTCATTTTTCTTTGCGTGAGAATGATTGCATGGAAGTTTGTATTCTAGAATACTGTATGAACTTTTGTATATATTATATAATGCATTCATTCATTGGTGCCTGTAGGCATAGATGTGTGCAAGTATATTTATAAAATATGATTCTATTTTATTGCTTATTTTTACGTATGATTGCATTTACTTATTTGATTGTTGATTTATGCACATAATTTAATAATTGTGTTTGTGCGTGTGTGTGTCTTTATGCTTTTGTTTACATTATATGTATGTTTGTATATTTATAGGCATCTGGGTCCGTTAGTGCAAATGCATTCCGTGAATTTATAAACGAACAAAAAAGTACGCATGTAAAAATTCATGCGTTTGTTTATTAGGGCATAAATATATTTGAGTTTATAAGGGTTCATATAAATACCTTTTCATTAATTTATAATATAATTTCAATTCAATTAATTGAATCAATTATTAAAAGGGGCAGTAAACAAAACCTACGTATTTCGGACAAAACAAGAGAGCAGTCTACCTGAACAACCTATTTAAGGGGAATGCAGTTTCTCGAATAGCACAAAAGAAAGTTGAAGCAGCATTAACACGCACATATTACCAACAATCAAAGAGAAACAGCCGTTAATGTCGATATCGAATATTATTTACCAATATATATGCGCAAGTTGTCGATCAACTTACGTAGGCCGATCAGACGCTTAAATACTCGAATGAGAGAACATTGTAACTTAAACGCATGTTTTAAATCAAATGGTGAATACACGTCTGCAATTGGCAACACATCGTCGAAACATCGCACGTATATCCAGACGTATCATTCAAAATAATTACTAAATGCAATATCAAATGGGAGCTAGCCACATACGAAGCTTTATGCGGCCGAATTTATGCAAGCAGAAGAAGCCTGTTAAAGCATTACGCTTGAACAGGAGGTGACGCATGTAATTGATTAGCCGTTTACTTATTTCACGATCTCTTTGTTTAAAATTTTCTTTCTTGGTTTGCCTTTTGATTGGTATATAAATAGATGTTCATTTGGAGATACTTGAGAAAATTTAAAAAAGAAGCGGTTCTTATAGCTAACAAAATATCTTTTTTATTTTTTTACATGGAAATGGTAGTACTAATATAATTTCCATAGCAATGTATGAAATATTAATTGAAATAACAAATTTAATTCATAAACAAAGCCAATATTTCTTGTAGGGGCACTCATATGTATCTACAAAACTTTTCGCCAATTGTACTTGAGTTCGCCAAGTCAACAAAGCTGATCATTGTAAACAATCTTTAGCTAAGTCAAACCATATATTTCTAGTTATTTTCTTCTACAGATGAAACGAATTTGATAGTGCTTAGGAACTAATTTTCCAAAAACTGATATTTATTTTTAACTTTAAGCGACGCCTTAATGAGTACAATTAACAGGGTACAGTTGAATTACTGTTTAAAAAGCCCTATGACTTTGCAGAAATAATGATCTCGGTAATTTTTATAAATAAGTTACGTTATAAAGCCCGTAAATAAAATAATGCGGTATGTGAAAATTAAATTGGCGACCAAGAAGGTGAAATCTGGAACAAGACCTTTTTCGGCATGGCCTAAATAAAGCTCTGTTTAAGCATATGATTGAGTGTTTAATTCCATAGTATAGCAAACCTGGAGTGAAATCGGTAATTTTTGACATCTGTATCAGACAAATTACACCAGTCATGTATTGGTGAAAATATGTCTTTCTAAGATATTTCGTTGCAATGTAAAAGTCGGAGAAGAGATTGAACTGTTCTACCTTTCAATTTTCTTTTTATACCTGGAAGCTAAATTCGCGTTCTGCATTACGCTGGGAAACGAAAAATGATTGTAAAGTTTTGTATTTTATGTACTCAGCGCCGAAAGGATAAAAACTTCCACCAAGAATTTATTTAATGCAGATTCCAAACATGGTGCATTTTTGATAATAAACAAGCTACACCACTCACACGGTGGATATTTCGCCCATTCAACGGTGAATATAATAGCCTGTCTGTCATGAATTTACTTGCAGATGACGCTAGAAAAAGCGCAATTTTTGTTGAAAAGTAACATTCGGTACATGCCTGATGTTAGGTAATTTGTTTAATTTGTAAGGAAGCCAATATTACGCCCATCAAGAATTCATGGAAGATGGAGGCTAGACATTTATTAAAAGCCGTCAAAATTTCATTCGTACAAAGCGAGCTACGTAATAACTGGCACACATGGATGGCGAGTAAGAAATTTTTGGCAGGGACCTGATTCGTGAACTAGATCTTGTTATGAATGGCGACGTAACCGTCTTCGCCGTCAAGGTAGGAGAAAGAATAATAGTGCAGGTATGAAGCCCTTACTGGCTAATTGAATCATCATTATACTTCACTAATAGCTTGAAATTCATAAAGGGTTCTGCGTCATAGAATTAAGTGTTTTGAATTAAGAACTTTGCGTTGAAGTAGCATTGCCCGATGTGGAACGCAGCATCAGATAGTGACTATTGTTCCCGTGTTATGATAACTACATCAGACCACATGGCATCTTAACTAGCAGTGTAAAATTACTTCTGTGAAAATACACTTTTATTGAGTACTAATTTTCAAGCAAGATTTACACCTAAATAAAGCTTATTCGCTATTTAATATATTTACGGAGGCGAAAATCGGTGTCGCAGATGCTGTATTTCACATAGAATTACAGAGACATAAAATGCAGTTCCTTTACCAGTCTGCAAATCTGAGAGGGCTACTGGAATATTGAGCAATACTTTAAAATCACTACACAGACACCACTCCTCCGACGAAAGTTATATTCAAATAACTTAATTTGTCCGAAATGATTTGCACACATAGATAATATAATGTTAACATTGTATTTGGTAGGAAATGCAAATTGTCAAGTAAATAAATTTCTTCCTTAATTGGCACTTATCAGTATTGAGGCAACTTGCGCAGGGCAAATTATTACACTTAGGCACTTTGAGCAGGATGTCTGAAATCATACCGTACGCTAGTAAACTCGCACATTAGGCGCAATGTAAATTATGTGCCAGCATATGATTTAGATAAGACTTTAGTGAAGTACTCAAAATAAATTTCTGATAAGTTATTACAATTAAGCAATCATTGATTTGTTGGGTGGTTATTACATTGTTTTAAATCAGGTTTTCGAGCTTCAAATGAAATCAATTCACATTTTATTTAACCAGGTGGATAACATAGCACATTTTACCATCATTCAGGCGTTCTGACCCATTTCCAACTTCAATGATCATCATCAGAGTACGGCAGAATTCTGAATAACGAGGATCACACTGCAAATTATACACAAAGAAGCAAAAAATAGTTATGCGGATCTCACGTCGATTAGTCTCGCATACAATGCACACGATTTGAAATGTCAGCTGCCCAATTTCTAAGCAGTTTAGAACCTTAATTTTCTTGAGACTACGCTGCACGTAAACATGTTATACACATAAATAATTACTGTTTGCGAGGGTGGTGATAAGAATTATTGGAATCAAGTTTGCGAGTTTGAACAGAACACCAATCCCATTGTATATAACTCGTCGTACATCTTAGTTAAAATTACGCCAATCACACGCTGACACGTTTCAACATTACATGATCGTCATCAGAGTAGGACGCAAAACTGATAAGCGAGGGACATACTGCAAAATAAACATAAATAAAACAGAAATATCTATGCGGATCACACTTTAGTAGTCTCGTATGCACTGC
>JAQBSW010011918.1:15000-18422 GCA_029291075.1 Eudiplozoon nipponicum | reverse complement strand
ATATAAAATATTTTTGCATGTTTTGGCATTTCAATCCAGTTAAGAGAACGAACATGAATGTTTCTATAGAGCGCATACTTGATTAAAAGTAACTGCAATTTCATGCCGTGGATGTGACACATTATAATTAAGCGAACCCGCTTCATTGTTTGCAACGAGATTGTCTGGTTTGGCGAATAATAACCGCAGGAACATGGGAGTTTTTTCAATCTCGAATAACGAAATGATGAAATAACATAATGCAAAATGTGACAAAATCTAACATTGACATGCGTGACGCATAAACACGGAGAATTCACCAAGGGAGAATTCAACTCAACACAAGGAACAGAACTGTCAAATTAAATATCTCCAAAGACCCAATTTGCATTAATTCAATTCTCTTTTTACCATCAGATAAAGAATAATTTTCACAATTTTTTTCGGTAAGTATTCAAAGTTCGTCTAAATAATTCCCAGGCCGCAAAGTGAATATTTATTATACGTTTAAATATTTTTAATCGTTTATTGACGCTCTTACTAAAAAGTTTAATGAAATTTCTCCCGAAAAATTTCGGTGAATAGCAATCTATTAACTGTTATTTCCAAGAAAATATTTAAATTAAGATTGCAATCTTGATATAAACACCCGCTTCATTATGTATTGTGGCAATAGCCACCTTTAAGAGAAATAACGAACAAAGGGTCTTATCTAGGGCAGACATTATTTCAACAGAAATTCCTCGCAGAAGCGCCCGTATAAGAATGAAGCAGTCAGCCCAATGATAAAAGCAGACTTCGAGCTGAAGTGAACATAAATTAATTAATATGTGTAAATTTGTTTTATTAAATCGATGCTCGTTGTGCGAGCAAAATTCGATATATAATTGAGTAAAAATAGAGCATATGTGGTACATTTAATAAGGCTTCTGATGGGTTGGAAACGTTGATTCAGGCATTGACCTCTCAAATGAATAATTTAACTGCAGAATTAGGCATAATTAAGTCTCGTCTTGACGATACGCTAATAATAAACACTGACGACATACATGTACGTGGACCATCCAACATAGGTGGACGCAACATCTATAATGTAGAAAAGAATGAAATGCATTTTCTCCACTATACTATGTATATCATCAGAATAGTTTCGTACGATCACTCACTAGGATGTTAAAGATTTGGACTGTTTTGAAATAATATAAAGTTTGAAATTCTGTCGCTGTTGAACCAATTATGGCATCAATTTCTAAAAGAACTGGAAGAAACAAAATCAAACTCAAATTCCCGGTATACATAATCTCATCTCGTATGCAGAATATTGTTGGGGAGAGAGACAGTATCGAACCCTTTATTATTTGTTGTAACTGTATTGCTACTATGTCACGGTAAACAAAATTCAAAAACGATAAAACCGAAGCCTTGAATGTCATATACAGTATTTTATTTAAAGTCGGGAACTCTAATGTATACAATGGTGTATGAGGCATGGCGCACATAGTAACAAATTAGTTCAAATATGGAGCAGCAAGTTACTTAGATGGAAGGACAGTGAATGTCATTGCGACGCTTAGGTGAAGGATTAAAGAGAGAAGGTAGATATAGTATGGACAACTAACGGTTTTCAAAACTAATCATAAGCAGAATGCGAAGTTACTCAACTCTTAGAAATAATTGCATAAGAATATATGCTCATATGACTAAAATAATTCATTATAACTATATACATATAAATCTAAATATAATATCGTAACACCTTTATATATACATATATATATATATATATATATATATATATATATATATTTGAAGAAGGACCATTGTACTGTTTGCCATGAATATTTTCTATTCTATTATATATTATGTTAGTCAGCCTTATATCAATATATAAAATATAAGGCAATATGTATAAAACATATACAAATATAAGTACAGTGTGAGTCCAATATCCCTAACTTACATATATATATATATATAATAAATAAATATATATTTTTATATAAATATATTTCGATATATACATATATATATAAACATGTAAGCAACAGTAATTATAGGCTGTTCAAATGATGGCCAGCCTGGCAAATTATCATCTGAAAAGGAAATATACTTTCTTCTATGAATCATAATTTATATATATGCTATGTCTGTTAGATGAAGAATACTTTTCAAAATAAAAGTGGACAATAATTCAAGGATAATTCTAATAAATAAAGTATCCCCTCGACCCATAATTTAAGTTGATTTTATTTAATAATATAATGAAATTTATCAGTAGGATAGTGCTTTATAGCGAAAATATTGTGCGATGCATACATATTAAACATTTTCTTGTTACTGGGAGAATTGTTCAAAGTATCCTATTTCAGTATGCAATAAAAATATTGTTGCATGTCCCTGCATGTCAATCCAGTTAAGAGACCGAACATGAATGTTTCTATAGAAGCGCATACTTGATTAAAAGTCGCTGCAATTTCATGCCGTGTATGTGACAAATTATAATTAAGCGAACCCGCTTCATTGTTTCCAACGAGATTGTCTGGTTTTGGGTATCAGCGACATTTTGCATCGACTATAAAATATATTTTCAATCAAATTCTTCGCCCGGATTTAGACAGTCGCATAAAAATAAACTAAATAGATCTGGCCAGTTCATGATGAGGTCCCAATAAGGACGAAACCGGTCTACTGGAGGAATTGCCTTTTCTACTCAATACAATTCTTAGTTTATACTGACATGCATGTAAGTAATTAATGGATCACGTGTTTATATCAAGACCGCAACCTTGATTATAATAGATATATTTATATTTATTTTAATTCCAAATGTATTTTTCTAATTGTCTGCCTAATATCCGCTCTAAATACCAAGTCTCTAATACTCAAATGTATACAAAAACTTATCCTTACACAACTTCGCCGTAAACGATTGGCAAGGGAGACACTTGTAAAATATCGATCATTTATTAACTTATCACTTCTAGCATCCTATATTTGCAAATCTTTGATGCTATCGTATGTTTCTGAACTTGCATCTGACACGCTGTCTCACCTAATCACATGGATTTCAGCCACGCCAATCTGCCTCTTGCTGCATATCTAAGCATACCTGCTTGATTATCCATTAATCGGACTTCTACGCGTAAAAACCAGACCGGTGTTACCGCAGATCTTGAACAAGATAATGCTGAACCTTTACAAAGAAACTCATTTTTGTGGTTTCGTCAACTATTCTTATCCGAGGGAACACCAGCTAGTCAACCAGAGCCGGCCTCGAGTGTCGATGAGAACTTCTAGACACTGAAACACTGCAAAACTTTCCCGGCATTTGCCGGAACAAACAATTCCAGTAAATGTCTCGCAATATTTACGGCCTTTAACTACATTCGGATTCGCGTGATTTATATAATTTCATGCTCGTGAGGTTGGCTAGTAAAGAACTC
>JAQBSW010011918.1:0-12500 GCA_029291075.1 Eudiplozoon nipponicum | reverse complement strand
CCGCTTTGGACACATACAATTCAAACCTAGTCTTATCTTTTTCTGGGAGAAACTGGGCAATCTTAACTGTTTCTGTAATTATCTCATTCCTAGGTACGTAATCAATAGGGATCGCAGTATTTAGTCCAAGATTAAGAATTTGTTTTTGGTCTCCTTTGAGATCCATTTTCGATAAATTAACTAAACGTTTGTACATGATCCCATCAATTCTCTTATTTCTCCAAGGACAATTAATTCCCAATTTTGCTAGTTTTTTTTTCATGCCTTTGTCTAATTTTTTAAAATTTCATTATCCCCTGTTTTGTCTGTGAAATCTTCAATGTATTTGAAATCCAACATACGTAATCTCGCGAATAATATTAATCTTATCTTTGTCTTCTCTCTAATCAGTTCAAATTTACGTTTGTTTAGTTTTTTAATCGATATTTTTATTAAATGTAACCAAAGCTCATGCTTAAGAGTATTTGTTACTATATACAAAACCAATGAAATTTTAAACCTAAAACATTTCGGCATAACATTAAATTTAAAACATTTATTAAGGAACGAGGTATTTTCCACTTGCCTAACAATCTATTCCAATGCCGCGTTTTGCGTACGCGGGTAATAGCGGTACACGGGCAGTTACACAAAGATCCGATTTATCACAATTTCCAATTTTGTTTTGTCTTTGATTGGGTTATAAAAAATAACAAAAGGTTCTTACTGTCTCTCTCCCCTAAAATATTCTGAATACGAGATGAGATGATATATAGGTGAGGTAATGCTTGGTCTGCTAATTATAAATGGTTATATATTGAGTTTAGTTACTGATAAAACTTCGATGATTAAAACTAGTGTTGAGTCAAATATTTATAAGTAGAATGGTTTTGGAACGAGGTTACCACATTTTCTTAAATCTGCTATTGTACTGTGTTGCCTGAGGATGGTGCTGGAAAGTAGGCACCGAAACGTCGCCAGTAAACAAAGATGTGATAGAACCGCATTTCCAGTTGAACGAATTAGAAGTCAACCCGATCAAAAAAAACAAAATTGGAAATTGTGATCAATCGGATCTTTGTTTAACTGCCCTTGTACAGCTATTACCCGCGTACGCAAAACGCGGCATTGGATTAATCGGAATTGGCGTTTACTTCAAGCACGCAAACTTGATTTAATGAATTGTTACCACCACTCTCGCAATCAATTATTGTTTAGGTGCAACGGTTCGCAATAAACTGATGCACGTATATTAGTTCTAAGCATCAAGGAATATCTAGACGAATGAATATTCATTTCAATTAGACATGATACAATGAGCGTAATTACTCATGTTAGTAATTTGACGGATCAATGTTGAAAGAGACAATGTGGGTTTCAAGCTGGTATTATTCTATAGTAATCTAATAAAAAAGTGCAGGTGAAAGCGTTTCCAAACTCAAGGTTGATAAATAATCTACCGAATAGTGGGGTCTTAGAACCTTTGTTCCCACTGAATGACTCGTGTAAAAAAACGAACAGAGGTAAAACCAATAACGACGAGTGACTAAATATCTGACAGATTAAGGTTTTTGAGGTCAAAAAGCTGTAATCACCAACTGCGCAATTAATAATTGATTATACACATGTGCCTATTCTTCAAACAATGTTTGAACGATTGAAATTGACACTAATCCCACCGAATCTAATAATTTGCCCAACGCAGTTCACATATAGCTAGTCACATTTAATTTATCTCATGCTCACAGACCTGGTTTATGAAGCAGTTAAAGTTTTGTATTAACAAATATTTTATTTCTAATTTATATTGACAAATGTATGTTACTAATGATACAGGTTTTTTTATCAAACTCTGAACTCCGATTAAAGTAATTTTCTGCTTAATTTTATTTTATTGACTTCTTTATTAATAGATCGAAACTAATAAATCCAATTCACGTACATTACGAACAGTTCTCCTAATCCAGATATTTTAATATAGATGCCAGCAAATAGACCATGAATTCATATTATAATTTGCTAATAATTTTTTTCATCATGTTACGGTTTATATATTTCAAGGATTAAATAATATCAGCATTAAATTAACGCACAAATAGAAATCCATTGGATAGGTAAATATCACTTAATATAGTCTTTTAAATATCCTCTTTAAATCAAGAAAGTGATATCTAGGAATTTGAATTATTAATTTCAGGCTGAATTGTGGTATGTAGAAGTCACATCTAGTTTTCACCGAGCAAGCTGTCCGGTCAGAAATTCATTTGGAAAGATTGAAGCATACTGAATTACGAGTTTTTTAGTACATGGAAGCAGCATACCCACAAGCTAATCTCTTAAATACTGTTTGTTGCGAAGAGCTAATATATATGCAAGTATGTATTAGGTTTTGCGAACCTAGTACCAAATTAGTTCAGTTGTGACCAGAAGGATAAACCAAAAGCAGCATGAATGGAAAGTATAATCTCATGCACATTTGTTTCGTGCTTACTGGCGACTCATCAGTAGGCGCCGGTATTACGCCCTTTAACCACTATATATTTGGTAGAAGAATGTGGAATAATAGGACGGTACAATCTCCTAGACGAATGTGTAAATCTGTAATAGTGAAGCTAAAATAATCTAAAGTCAACGACAATGCAACTTCAATGCTAACTCGCACTATATAATATATATTCCGAGTCTGTAAAGGATACTAACACTATGGCTATTGTGTTACTAACTGATACCTTTTTTTGAAATCGATGAGTACCGGATGGTAACACTATGGTTTCCGAGTCGGTACACGATACCAAACCGATGGATATAAATTTATGCTAAAGTTCAACTAAATTGAGAATAACAACAATTTCCGAACACCTGTTACTCCAGTTAAACCACACAATCTGACCTTCATCGATATCAGTTATCACATTTCGCGGTAAGCATGACATGATTCAATTCAATATATTACAGTTAAATACTGTTTGTTACGAAGAACTAATATATATGCAAGTATGTATTAGGTTTTACTAACCTAGTAACAAATTAGTTCAGTTGTGACCAGAAGGATTAACCAAACGCAGCATGAAGGGAAAGTATAATCTCATGCTCATTCGTTTCGTGCTTACTGGCGACTCATCAGTAGGAGCAGGTATTACGCCCTTTAACCACTATATATTTGGTAGAAGAATGTGGAATAATAGGAAGGTACAATCTCCTAGACGAATGTGTAAATCTGTAATAGTGAAGGTAACAAAAATTAAAGAGAGAAAGGTAGAGATGGCTCAGTGGTTAGAGCACCAGATTCCGAAGCAGACGTGCTCAGGTTCAAGTCCTGTCCGCAGCAAATTCTGGCCAGTACCTGATGAGTTCCCAATAAGGACGAAACCGGTCTACTGGATGAATTGCCTTTTCTACACTATACAATTCTTAGTTTATACTGACATATGTAAGTAATTAATGGGTCAGGTGTTTATATCAAGACCGCAATCTTGATTATAATAATTGTTATCACCACTCGCGCAACCAATGTTGGTTTAATTATATAAAGGTAGAGAGAGTAAGAACAAACTAATGGTTTTCAAAATTAATCCTAAGCACAATGCGAAGTTAATCAATTCGTAGAAATAATTACATGAGAAAATATGCTCATATGAATAAATAAATCATTATGCGTATATACATATATATGTAAATATAATATCGTAACACTTTTATATATATATATATATATATATATATATAAGGACAATTAGTAGCTGTTAACCATGAATACTTTCTATTATTATTAATTATTTATTACGTTAGTCACACTTTATAACAATATATATCATACATATCAATATGTATAAAAACATATATATATATATATATATATATATAAGATTTGGTAGTCTATTGCCTATAGTAAACGATTGACTATCGAGGATCAAACCACATTGAATATATATGGAAATCAAATTTGGATATATATATATATATATATATATATATATATATATATATATAT
The DNA here is from genome assembly GCA_029291075.1 of Eudiplozoon nipponicum. Classification (NCBI taxonomy): domain Eukaryota; kingdom Metazoa; phylum Platyhelminthes; class Monogenea; order Mazocraeidea; family Diplozoidae; genus Eudiplozoon; species Eudiplozoon nipponicum. The sequence goes on along the minus strand of JAQBSW010011918.1, from coordinate 8,530 downwards.
ATATATAATGATTGGCCGAAATTATGGAATACATCCTTCTAATAAATGCGATGTTGATTTTGAGGCAGCATTTGAATTGTTATTTGAACAAACAGCTGACTTGGAGCCTACCAGTATTGATTATAAAAATTGGTTCAAGGCTACACTAGTTGATTAGGCTTCACACCTGAAATCGTCTAAATGCGCAGGGCAGCATGCGTTGACAAAGCAGCATCTAAATGCACTTAGAAATATCAGCAGAAACGCAGACATCAAAATACTACGCGCTGATAAAGGAAAGAGCGCAGTTATAATGGACAAATCTGAATACGTACAAAAGATGGAAAACGTGTTAAATGACAATACAAAATTCACACGTCTAGACGATAAATCAGATGAAATAGACAAGGTGGAGCGCAAAGTAATTAATGAAATTAAGATTTTGACAGATGCCGGTTTTATTGATGAGGCCACTGCACAGAAGCTCAAGCCAGTTGGATCATCTACACCAATAATGTACGGATTACCAAAAACACACAAAAGAGGTTGTCCTATGAGGCCAATTTTATCAATGGTAAATTCTCCGTTTCATGCACTAGCTAAATGGCTAGTTCGTATACTTGAACCATTACGTAAACTACTAGGTAATCATTCGGTTGCCGATTTGTTTGAGTTTGTAAACAAAATTCAAGATATAAATGTTAAAAACAAGATTATGGTATCTTTTGATGTTACGTCTCTGTTTACAAATGTTCCAATTGATGAAACCATTGACATTATAGTCAAAGCGGTAGAACACGATATATTACCATCGCCGGTGCCAGGTCAAACTCTACGCAAGCTTATCTTATTATGCACGAAAGACGTACGATTTCGTTTTAATGGAAACATCTACAAACAGACTGATGGTGTCGCAATGGGAAGCCCCTTATCTCCAGTGTTGGCTGAGATTTTTCTAGGGCACCTGGAAAATACATCATTAAAGAGTGACATAAGTAAATGTGCTCAATATATACGGTACGTGGATGATATATTTCTTGTACTTAAGAACAAGTCGCAATCACGAACATTGCTTCAAAGTTTCAACAAAGCACATAAGAATATCGGTTTCTCGTCAGAGCACGAGAAAGATGACTGTCTGCCTTTCCTAGATGTACTATTAAAGAAAGAAACTAATGGTAAATTAAACAGAACAATTTACCATAAACCAACATGGTCTGCACAGTATTTGCATTACAGCAGTTTTGTGCCATTTCAATATAAATTATCAACAGTTCGTGGTTGTTTTTCAAGAATTGACAGGTTGGTTAGTCAAGATTCTAAATAAAATGAATATAATAAAGCAATTAACGATTTAATGTCTAATGGCTATCCCAGACAATTAATTGAATCAATTATTAAAAAGGGAGTTAACCAGAAACAGACGTACTATGGGCCAGAAAAGAAAACCGTCTACCTAAACATCCCATTTAAGGGGGATGCAGTTTCCCGAATGGCACAAAAGAAAGTTGAAGCAGCATTGACACGCACATTTAATGCAGCCAAACTACGAGTGTTATTTAGGGTAACACACTTGCCTTTACCAGCAATCAAAGAGAAACAGCCGTTAATGTCGATATCAAATATTATTTACAAATATACATTCGCAAGTTGTCGATCAACTTACGTAGGCCGATCGACCAGGCGGTTAATTACTCGAATGAGATAACATTGCAACTTGAACGCCTGTTTTAAACCAAATGGTGAATACACGTCTGCTATTGCGCAACACATCATCGAAACAACACACGTATGTTCTCCAGACGTAGCGTTCAAAGTAATTACTAAATGCAAAAATAAAAGGGAGCTAGCCACATACGAAGCCTTATGGATAAACAAATTGCAGCCGGATTTATGTAAGCAGAAGAAGCACGTACAAGCATTGAGCTTGAACTGGATGTGACGCACGAAATTTGATTGGTTTCTATTTTTCACACTCGCTTTGTTCACATATTTCTTTCTTTTTTTTGCTTTCCAATTTATATATAAAGCCACCTTTATCTGTACTGACTAATAGCCCACCGACTGGTCGAATGAATCCAGCTTTATGTAAGGAAAGAGAACCTAATTACTTTTGATTGTGGATCTTATTTAAGAATATATAATAATTTTATTAAAGCTCGCATTTCTAAAAAGAATATATATATATATATATATATATATATATATATATATATATATATATATATATATAAATATATATATATATATATATTTATATATTACCTGCGTACGCAAAACGCGGCATTGGAAAATATGAAGCTGGCAAAGGGAAAACAAATTTAAAAATAATAGTCGACTGAGAGGCAAACTAAACGAACATTGGTTGATTATAATAAGGCAAACTAAATCTTCGTTTAAGTGTGCTGACTAATAGCCGATTGGCTGGATGAATAAATCCACCTTTACATGTGCAGACCAATAGCTGACTGAAAGGCTGACTAAATCCACCTTAACGTGAGCAGTGTAGTAGATAACTGACTAGCTGACTAAATCCACCTTTACCTGTTCGGACTTATAACCGACGACTAGCTGACTAAATCCACCTTTATCTGTACTGACTAATAGCCCACCGACTGGTCGAATGAATCCAGCTTTATGTAAGGAAAGAGAACCTAATTACTTTTGATTGTGGATCTTATTTAAGAATATATATATATATATATATATATATATATATATATATATATATATATATATATATATATATATTCCATTAAAAAAGGGTTTGTTCGAGAAGACGGAAGCTGTACAAAGAAAAGTTGTGAAACAAATTAGTTCTATCTCCTGCACTATATACGCCACTAGATTACAATTTGTATCACTGCAAACTTTATGTTTTCTGAGGATGTGCTATTGCATAAAAGTTTTCCATTTGAACCAGTGGACTGGTGCCTATATGAATCCGAAAAGAAAGAGTCATGAAGTTGGAACTAGATCTGGACATTTGGCAATATCTCCTCCTTTGGTGGGGAATGTTGCGAGCAAGTTATTCTCTTTTTCGAAAATCTACAAAATTTATAACCAATTGTCAAAGGGGCTTAGAGAAACGCCTCCATCAATGTTTTTTAAATTTTTATCTACTGAACTGGAAAAAGTCTACAAACCTGCTGATATTTTTTATTTTGATTATGATAATACTTTCTCATGGTTGAATAAAAGACAAGGTTAATTGTTATAAGCAGCATAACTTCTCATTTTGTTTGCATAATGTTACACTCGAATTATACCTTAATTTTTCCAATCTCTGATGATGAATCTATTATTCCTTACAGCCGAAATTTCTGATATTGATATATTGTACAGTACAACTAGGGAGATTTACTTATCTACATGAGACTAATTACACATTATGTGATGTGATAACTTTTTTTATGTTGTACATTTTCAAATTTTATTATTTGATAAAACATGTTTGTTTTGAATCCAAAATTAAGATATTTTATTCTATGGCTGACTAAATCCAGCTTTATGTAAGAAAAGAGAACCTAATTTCTTTTGATTGTGTATCCTATCTAAGAATATATATATTTTTTTTTGTTTGAAACTTTAGTTCTCTCTGAAAATCTCCGTGTAAAAGAACTAATACAGGTGAAACCGATTAAGACGAGTGACTAAACATCTAAAAGATTAAGATTTTTGAGTCCATTCCACTGTTTTGTTAAATTGCGAAATAACTGTGGTTATAAACTGTGCATTATTTAAGTATTCATTTGGTTAAATAATCACAATTAAGTTTATTATTATTTTTATAGTCAATGCAAAATGTCGCTTATTATTCACCAAAATAAACAATCTCGACGCAAACTAAAATGTGTGTTCGTTTAAAAATAACGTGTGACATCCGCGGCATGAAATTGCAGTTACTTTTAATCAAGTATGCGGTTTATAGAAACATTCAAGTTCCTTCTCTTAACTTTATTTACATGCCAGAACATGCAACAATATTTTAGACTGCATGATAAAATAGGCAAATTCGGAGAAAATTATTTCAGTAACAAGAAAATATTTTAAATGTATGCAACGCATTCGTTTTTTCAAGAAAAAAGCTTTATCCTACTGATAAAATTCATTAAATTAATAAATAACATCACCGTAACCGATTTACAAAGAAGTCACTTATCAAGTATTTGTACATGAAATTCTGAAATTTATTTCAAATATCTGTGAATTAATATCAATTATATTTTGTGAAAATTATTCGTCGTCCAATGGTAAACTAACTTTATATATATTAAAATTACGTCTCGAAACGCGACATCGTTTACGGATTCCCTCAGAATCACTTTTTGTGTGGCTGTCGAGCATTCGAACAGCCTATGATAAGTAACCTGAACATCGGCGGAAAATTAATTTGATGATGAAATGAAATGCCTTTCTATGCAATCGGCATTTTGTATGGGCGAGTTTCAGCGACTATCTGTTGCATAACATTTAAAATGCTGTTCATGCGGTCACAATGTGCGTATACACATATTGGAATGTGTGTGTAACTTCACAAAAGAAGTTGATAAGATAATTAAGTGATAACTCTTTTCTCTTGGGCAGTCTATTTAGATTAAAATAAAATTCCATTGAAACGCTGCTACGATGACGAAATTAAGAAATAACTTAACAATCTGAGCTAAATTCATCATGATCGATCATTCAATCATTGTCAGAAATATTCATCGAAACATCCTAATATTTTGAAACAGTGAGGTCGTCAAAGTAATGGCAACGACTGTCGAACAATTCTCCAGATTAAACGAACATTTGTTGCGCGGGCGGTTATGACAATTATTATTATCAAGGTTGTGGTCTTGATATAAGCAACTGACCCCTTAATTACCTTCATATGTCAGTAATAACTAAGAATTGTTTAGTGCAGAAAAGAAAAATTCATCCAGTAGACCGGTTCTTCCTTATTGGGAACTCATCATGTACTGGTCTGAATTTAGTTTTCACCTCGCAAACTGTCCGATCACAAATTCATTTGGAAAGATCGCAGCATATGGACTTTTGAGTTTATTTTGTTTCTGACTCCATGGAAGCAGCATACCTACAAGTTAATCTCTTTAACATTAATTCATTTCGCGGGTGGTAGTAACAATTCTCTAAATCAAGTTTGCGAGCTTGTAGTAAACACCAATCCCATTGTATTTAACCAGTCGTCGAACAACATAGCAAAACTACCGCCAGCCGCAACGCACTGTCGCGTTTCGACCTTCCATGATTGTCATCAGATTACAACGGCAAACTGACTATCGATAATTAAATACAATGGGATTGGTGTTTACTTTAATGCACTTTTTGACATTATTCCTTAATTTCGTCCTCGTAGCAGCAGGCATTCACCAACCAGACCAGCAGCGGCCATACTGCCACAACGCTCAGCCCGTTCTATTAATATACGCAAACTGTGTTCGCTTGAAAAGCATTTTGAATGTTATGCAACTGCTAGTCATAGAAACTCGCCCATACAACATCGCGATTAAGGAGCTAGACAGTTCACTTTATCCAGTGACAAAAATTGAATTTCCATCGATTATCTTATCAGGATTTAGATAGCGCTGCAATTAAATACCGTGCAACGTTACGAAATAGTTAAAGGCCGTAAATAATGAGAGACAGTTACTGGAATTGCTTTCTCCGTCAATTGCCGGGAATATTTTGTAGTGTTTCAGTGTCTAAAAGTACTCCTCGACACTTGAGGCCGGCTCTGGTTGACTAGCTAGTGTTCCCTCGGATAAGTATAGTTGACGAAACCACAAAAGTGAGATTCTTTGTCAATGTTCAGATTTGTCTTGTTGAAGAACTGCAGTAAAACGTACCAGGTGGTACACATTGAAATCCGACAAATAGATAATTGATTACGACTGATTAGTCATGCAGCAACAAGCAGATTGGCGTGACTGAAATCCATGTGACTAGGTGAGACAGATTAAGAGAAGCAAGTACACTAACATACGTTCGCAAATTATACAAATACAGATTTTAAAAGCAGGTAAATTGTAATCAGCTGTACGAGTGATCGACAGCCTTCAAAAATGTGCGTACTTGGAAATGGAATTTAACAATTGATTGCGCGGGTAGTATTTTTAAATTGAAAGTAGGTGTTTGAATGATTGTCCATTATTAATCATCAATGAACAACACAAGTGCTGTAGCTGCCGGTAATTTTGTAATGTTGTTCGGATGACTTGCTTTCAAATACAATGGGATTTTCGCGCTACCAAGGCAAACTTGATTTAAAGAATTGGAAATGGGAATGTTGGCTAGTGAGACTATATTTGTATATATAAAAAGTTCTCTTACCGTAAGATGAAGAGTACTTTTCTTAAGATTAAATCAGAATAATTTAAAAGTAATTATAATAAATTATATCATTCCATATGATATAGTGTATAATTTCTGTACTTGCAAAATGCTTACGGTGATGTTTTATAATACTTTATTGAATTTCATCAGTAGAGTATTGCGTTATCCTGAAAATATAGTGCGATGAATACATTTCAAAAATTTTCTTGTTACTAAGACAATTATTCAAAGTAGCCTATTTCAGTATCTGATACAAAATATTGTTGCCTGTCCCGGCATGTCAATCCAGTTAAGAGAACGAAAATGAATGTTCCTATAGAAGCGAATACTTGATTAAAAGTCGCTGCAATTTCATGTCGCGGATGTCCCACATTATAATTAAACGAGGACACAGTTTGCATCGAATTTTTCGTGTATAATAAGCCGTATTGTGCATCGATAATAAAATATATTTTCAATCACGTTCTTTGAAGCAAGTTTGCTTCATTTGTTTCGTTTGTTAAACTTGTGAAACAAAATGCACTTGATGTAGGCCTACGGTAAGTTTGTTCGAAATATATTGCAAAAAGAAAACTACTGGAACAATGAAAACTGCGTTAGTCAAAATGCAGATCAGGTCATTATCACAGTTATTTCGCAATTTGTGCGAAATGTACACTGTGCATGAAGAGCGAACACAAGCCTCCATTAATTGCTTTTGACTTAGAGTTACAATGCGAGTTGGAGCTTCCCTTTTTCGATAACACCGAGCTTCTTTAAAAAGGCGAACTTTCAATAAATGAGATATTTAGCCCTTCTGCCGAAATCTTTTCCCGTTCAACATGGTTACAAATTATCCTAACTAAACTCAAAATATGCACAAGTCTAGCGCACATGAATACCCTCACCCGAAAATTATAAGTCTAATATAGTGTTGAGTATATATATATATATATATATATATATATATATATATATATATATATATATATATATATATATATATATATATATATATACAACTATTTGTAATTAGCAGACCCACCGTTACCTCAATATAATTTCAGTTATCTCAAATTGCCGATTTACATAATGTCATCTCGTGTCCAGAATGTTGCAGGGGAGAGAGAAGGTATCGCATCTCTTTATAACTGTACTGTTATTATGCCACGGTAATCATAACTGATAAAACAAAAGTCTTGACTGTCCGCGGCAAATTCTGGCCAGTACTTGATGAGTTTCCAATAAGGACGAAACCGGTCTACTAGATGAATTGCCTTTTCTACACTATACAATTCTGAGTTTATACTGACATATGTAAGTAATTAATGGGTCAGGTGTTTATATCAAGACCGCAACCTTGATTATAATAAATGTCTTGACTGTCAGAAACTGTATTTTATTTTAAGTCGGGAACTGTAATGCATACAAAGGCGTATGAGGTGTTGCTCACGTAATAACAAATTAGTTCAAATATCAAGCAGCAAGATAACTAGATGAATAGAGATTGAATGTCATAGCGACGCTTAAAAAAATCTTAAACTATCAGATATTTAATCACACGTCTAAATTTATTTTATCAGCATCCTTTCATTTATACGGAGTTAGTCGATGAGAACAAATGTTTCAACATCGTATATACATATATATATATATATATATATATATATATATATATATATATATATATATATATATATGTATATATATATATATGCGACTGCAGAATGAAGATCTAGACATAGTTGACATGATGTGTACATACATTGCCTTGTCCTAATGCTGACTAGGTTTAGTTTACCTCACTTCTCTGAGTTATCTTGATAAATCTACGCATGCTAACAAGACACTGTCCTTCTTTCTCTCTCTATTTCTGGTAAATCGTACTAATAATTTCTGTGGCTAAATTATGATATTTCTCATTATTTATAATTTTTTGTTTCGTTTTATATGGATATTTGACAGTGAAACATTAGTCACTTTTGGCTTTTATACGGCTGTGCATGATGTTGATGATGATGATAGTTAGTAAGTTCTTCGTTTTACTCTCTTGATGACCGGAAGTTTGAAACGCGCCAGTACGTTTGGATAACGGTAGTTTTGCTCTGTTGTTCGACGACTGGTTAAATAAAATGACATTGATGTTATTATAATACTCAAGGAATAACGCTGCATTGTTCAAATAAAAAATAAGCGGCATCAGTGCCATGAAATTTATTTTTCAAATTTCAAT
>JAQBSW010011917.1:0-18426 GCA_029291075.1 Eudiplozoon nipponicum | reverse complement strand
ATTACGGCGAGAGATTGATGAACTGTAATATTGATAAGATTTTGGCCCACTGCATTGAATATGTGCCATTCAGTGTATAGAAGTCGAAATGCTTATGTAAGGTAATGGAATTCACGGCATTATACCACGTGCGAGTGTGGTGTAATGGTTATCGTGGTTGCCTTCCAAGCAGTCGACCCGGGGTTCGATTCCCGGCACTCGCATAACCTTTATTTTGTTTAAAAGCAACGGGTTGCAAAAGTTTGGTGATAGTATTTCTGCTCTTAACTAATATATGGTTGATTACGGTCTAAATGGCATTTCATAATCCGTGAAGAAATAAATCACATTAATATGCTTTGCCAGATAAATTAGGCATTGTTCTTATTCGACTTGTGAAACGTATAAATAATACCGGAGATAGAAATAACCTGCATGACATAAATTGTTGCGCATTGAATTGCATCCAATTTGCTTTATTTTTGTTATCTATCTTTAACCAATTGCGTATGGGTAGAACGTAGATATATTGAAAATATACATCATTCACCCGGCCATTTATGAAATATTTAGATGAATTTGGCTAAGGAAATGCAATTCTCTAAACAGGTGTAATAGAATATATATCACAAAGGACACATATATGCATAATGGAGCTAATTAAACATTAGTTATCGAAATGTATACCAGTTGAATTTTGATTAAACGTATGACATTGTTTAGAAGGCGTCGGAGCAAAATATTCATATAGTGAATTATTAATTACGCTGAGAGATTGATGAACTGTAATATTGATAAGATTTTGGCCCACTGCATTGAATATGTGACATTCAGTGTATAGAAGTCGAAATGCTTATGTTAGGTATTGGAATTCACGGCATAGCGCCACGTGCGAGTGTGGTGTAATGGTTATCATGGTTGCCTTCCAAGCAGTCGACCCGGGTTCGATTCCCGGCACTCGCATAACCTTCATTTTGTTTAAAAGCAACGGATTGCAGAAGTTTGGTGATAGTATTTATGCTCTTACCAAATATATGGTTGATCACGTTCTAAATGGCATTTCATTATCCTTGCAGAAATATGTCACATTAATATGCTTTGCCAGATAAATTAGGCATTGTTCTTATTCGACTTGTGAAACGTATAAATAATACCGGAGATAGAAATAACCTGCATGACATAAATTGTTGCGCATTGAATTGCATCCAATTTGCTTTATTTTTGTTATCTATATTTAACCAATTGCGTATGGGTAGAACGTAGATATATTGAAAATATACATCATTCACCCGGCCATTTATGAAATATTTAGATGAATTTGGCTAAGGAAATGCAATTCTCTAAACAGGTGTAATAGAATATATATCACAAAGGACACATATATGCATAATGGAGCTAATTAAACATTAGTTATCGAAATGTATACCAAGGTGAATTTTGATTAATCATATGACGTTGTTTAGAAGGCGTCGAAACAAAATATTCATATAGTGAATTATTAATTACGCCGAGAGATTGATGAACTTTAATATTGATAAGATTTTGGCCCACTGCATTGAATATGTGCCATTCAGTGTGTAGAAGTCGAAATGCTTATGTTAGGTAATAGAATTCACGGCATCGTACCATGTGCGAGTGTGGTGTAATGGTTATCATGGTTGCCTTCCAAGCAGTCGACCCGGGTTCGATTCCCGGCACTCGCATAACCTTCATTTTGTTTAAAAGCAACGGACTGCAGAAGTTTGGTGATAGTATTTATGCTCTTACCAAATATATGGTTGATCACGTTCTAAATGGCATTTCATTATCCTTGCAGAAATATGTCACATTAATATGCTTTGCCAGATAAATTAGGCATTGTTCTTATTCGACTTGTGAAACGTATAAATAATACCGGAGATAGAAATAATCTGCATGATATAAATTTTTGCGCAATGAATTGCATCCAATTTGCTTTATTTTTGTTATCTATATTTAACCAATTGCGTATGGGTAGAACGTAGATATATTGAAAATATACATCATTCACCCGGCCATTTATGAAATATTTAGATGAATTTGGCTAAGGAAATGCAATTCCCTAAACAGGTGTAATAGAATATATATCACAAAGGACACATATATGCATAATGGAGCTAATTAAACATTAGTTATCGAAATGTATACCAAGTTGAATTTTGATTAAACGTATGACATTGTTTAGAAGGCGTCGGAGCAAAATATTCATATAGTGAATTATTAATTACGCTGAGAGATTGATGAACTGTAATATTGATAAGATTTTGGCCCACTGCATTGAATATGTGACATTCAGTGCATAGAAGTCGAAATGCTTATGTTAGGTATTGGAATTCACGGCATAGCGCCACGTGCGAGTGTGGTGTAATGGTTATCATGGTTGCCTTCCAAGCAGTCGACCCGGGTTCGATTCCCGGCACTCGCATAACCTACATTTTGTTTAAAAGCAACGGTTTGCAGAAATTTGGTGATAGTATTTATGCTCTTACCTAATATATGGTTGATCACGTTCTAAATGGCATTTCATAATCCTTGCAGAAATATGTCACATTAATATGCTTTGCCAGATAAATTAGGCATTGTTCTTATTCGACTTGTGAAACGTATAAATAATACCGGAGATAGAAATAACCTGCATGACATAAATTGTTGCGCATTGAATTGCATCCAATTTGCTTTATTTTTGTTATCTATATTTAACCAATTGCGTATGGGTAGAACGTAGATATATTGAAAATATACATCATTCACCCGGCCATTTATGAAATATTTAGATGAATTTGGCTAAGGAAATGCAATTCTCTAAACAGGTGTAATAGAATATATATCACAAAGGACACATATATGCATAATGGAGCTAATTAAACATTAGTTATCGAAATGTATACCAAGGTGAATTTTGATTAATCATATGACGTTGTTTAGAAGGCGTCGAAGCAAAATATTCATATAGTGAATTATTAATTACGCCGAGAGATTGATGAACTTTAATATTGATAAGATTTTGGCCCACTGCATTGAATATGTGACATTCAGTGCATAGAAGTCGAAATGCTTATGTTAGGTAATAGAATTCACGGCATCGTACCATGTGCGAGTGTGGTGTAATGGTTATCATGGTTGCCTTCCAAGCAGTCGACCCGGGTTCGATTCCCGGCACTCGCATAACCTTCATTTTGTTTAAAAGCAACGGATTGCAGAAGTTTGGTGATAGTATTTATGCTCTTACCAAATATATGGTTGATCACGTTCTAAATGGCATTTCATTATCCTTGCAGAAATATGTCACATTAATATGCTTTGCCAGATAAATTAGGCATTGTTCTTATTCGACTTGTGAAACGTATAAATAATACCGGAGATAGAAATAACCTGCATGACATAAATTGTTGCGCATTTAATTGCATCCAATTTGCTTTATTTTTGTTATCTATATTTAACCAATTGCGTATGGGTAGAACGTAGATATATTGAAAATATACATCATTCACCCGGCCATTTATGAAATATTTAGATGAATTTGGCTAAGGAAATGCAATTCTCAAAACAGGTGTAATAGAATATATATCACAAAGGACACATATATGCATAATGGAGCTAATTAAACATTAGTTATCGAAATGTATACCAAGTTGAATTTTGATTAAACGTATGACATTGTTTAGAAGGCGTCGGAGCAAAATATTCATATAGTGAATTATTAATTACGCTGAGAGATTGATGAACTGTAATAATGATAAGATTTTGGCCCACTGCATTGAATATGTGACATTCAGTGCATAGAATTCGAAATGCTTATGTTAGGTATTGGAATTCACGGCATAGCGCCACGTGCGAGTGTGGTGTAATGGTTATCATGGTTGCCTTCCAAGCAGTCGACCCGGGTTCGATTCCCGGCACTCGCATAACCTTCATTTTGTTTAAAAGCAACGGATTGCAGAAGTTTGGTGATAGTATTTATGCTCTTATCAAATATATGGTTGATCACGTTCTAAAAGGCATTCCATTATCCTTGCAAATTCACGTGTATGGGTCAGTGTTGATTATTCCATGACGTGACCACCGGAGATAGAAATAACCTGCATGACATAGATTGTTGGCATTGAATTGCATCCAATTTGCTTTATTTTTGTTATCTATCTTTAACCAATTGCGTATGGGTAGAACGTAGATATATTGAAAATATACATCATTCACCCGGCCATTTATGAAATATTTAGATGAATTTGGCTAAGGAAATGCAATTCTCTAAACAGGTGTAATAGAATATATATCACAAAGGACACATATATGCATAATGGAGCTAATTAAACATTAGTTATCGAAATGTATACCAAGGTGAATTTTGATTAATCATATGACGTTGTTTAGAAGGCGTCGAAGCAAAATATTCATATAGTGAATTATTAATTACGCCGAGAGATTGATGAACTTTAATATTGATAAGATTTTGGCCCACTGCATTGAATATGTGACATTCAGTGCATAGAAGTCGAAATGCTTATGTTAGGTAATAGAATTCACGGCATCGTACCATGTGCGAGTGTGGTGTAATGGTTATCATGGTTGCCTTCCAAGCAGTCGACCCGGGTTCGATTCCCGGCACTCGCATAACCTTCATTTTGTTTAAAAGCAACGGATTGCAGAAGTTTGGTGATAGTATTTATGCTCTTACCAAATATATGGTTGATCACGTTCTAAATGGCATTTCATTATCCTTGCAGAAATATGTCACATTAATATGCTTTACCAGATAAATTAGGCATTGTTCTTATTCGACTTGTGAAACGTATAAATAATACCGGAGATAGAAATAACCTGCATGACATAAATTGTTGCGCATTTAATTGCATCCAATTTGCTTTATTTTTGTTATCTATATTTAACCAATTGCGTATGGGTAGAACGTAAATATATTGAAAATATACATCATTCACCCGGCCATTTATGAAATATTTAGATGAATTTGGCTAAGGAAATGCAATTCTCAAAACAGGTGTAATAGAATATATATCACAAAGGACACATATATGCATAATGGAGCTAATTAAACATTAGTTATCGAAATGTATACCAAGTTGAATTTTGATTAAACGTATCACATTGTTTAGAAGGCGTCGGAGCAAAATATTCATATAGTGAATTATTAATTACGCTGAGAGATTGATGAACTCTAATAATGATAAGATTTTGGCCCACTGCATTGAATATGTGACATTCAGTGCATATAATTCGAAATGCTTGTGTTAGGTATTGGAATTCACGGCATAGCGCCACGTGCGAGTGTGGTGTAATGGTTATCATGGTTGCCTTCCAAGCAGTCGACCCGGGTTCGATTCCCGGCACTCGCATAACCTTCATTTTGTTTAAAAGCAACGGTTTGCAGAAGTTTCGTGATAGTATTTATGCTCTTATCAAATATATGGTTGATCACGTTCTAAAAGGCATTCCATTATCCTTGCAGAAATATGTCATTGTACTTTATGATAAATTAGAGCATTATTTCTTATTCAACTTTGAAACATTATAAATAATACCGGAATGAAATATTTTACATGATATATTTTTGCGATGATTGCATCAATTTGCTTTATTTTGTTATCTATATTTAACCAATTTGGTATGGGTAGAACGTAGATATATTGAAATTATACATCATTCACCCAGCCATTTAAATATTTAGATGAATTTGGTAAGGAAATGCAATTCATAAACAGGTGTAATAGAATATATATCACAAAGGACCTTTTATATATGCATAATATAGCTAATTAAACATTAGTTATCGAAATGTATACCAAGGTGAATTTTGATTAATCGTATGACGTTTTTTAAAAGACGTCGAAGCAAAATATTCATATAATGGATTATTAATTACGCTGGGAGATTGATGAACTGTAATATTGATAAGTTTTTGGCCCACTGCATTGAATATGTGCCATTCAGTGTATAGAAGTCGAAATGCTTATGTTAGGTAATGGAATTCACGGCATTATAACACGTGCGAGTGTGGTTTAATGCTTATCGTGGTTGCCTTCCAAGCAGTCGACCCGGGGTTCGATTCCCGGCACTAGCATAACCTTTTTTTTGTTTAAAAGCAACGGTTTGCAGAAGTTTGGTGATAGTATTTCTGCTCTTAACTAATATATTGTTGGTCACGTTCTAAATGGCATTTCATAATCCTTGCAGAAATATGTCACCTTAAAATGCTTTGCCAGATAAATTAGGCATTGTTCTTATTCAACTTGTGAAACGTATAAGAAATACCGCAGATAGAAATAACCTGCATGATATATATTTTGCGAATTGAATTGCATCCAATTTGCTTTATTTTTATTATCTATATTTAACCAATTGCGTATGGGTAGAACGTAGATATATTGAAAATATACATCTTTCGTCCGGCCATTTATGAAATATTTAGATGAATTTGGCTAAGAAAATGCAATTCTTTAAATAGGTGTAATAGAGTATATATCACTAAGGACACATATATGCATAATGGAGCTAATTAAACATTAGTTATCGAAATGTATTCCAAGGTGAATTTTGATTAATCGTATGACGTTGTTCAAAAGGCGTCGAATCAAATATTCATATAGTGAATTATTAATTACGCCGAGCGATTGATGAACTGTAATATTGATAAGATTTTGGGCCCACTGCATTGAATATGTGCCATTCAGTGTATAGAAGTCTAAATGCTTTTGTAACGTAATGGAATTCACGGCATTATACCAAGTGCGAGTGTGGTGTAATGGTTATCGTGGTTGCCTTCCAAGCAGTCGACCCGGGGTTCGATTCCCGGCACTCGCATAACCTATATTTTGTTTAAAAGCAACGGATTGCAGAAGTTTGGTGATAGTATTTATGCTCTTACCAAATATATGGTTGATCACGTTCTAAATGGCATTTCATTATCCTTGCAGAAATATGTCACATTAATATGCTTTGCCAGATAAATTAGGCATTGTTCTTATTCAACTTGTGAAACGTATAAATAATACCGGAGATAGAAATAACCTGCATGATATAAATTTTTGCGCATTGAATTGCATCCAATTTGCTTTATTTTTGTTATCTATATTTAACCAATTGCGTATGGGTAGAACGTAGATATATTGAAAATATACATCATTCACCCGGCCATTTATGAAATATTTAGATGAATTTGGCTAAGGAAATGCAATTCTCTAAACAGGTGTAATAGAATATATATCACAAAGGACACATATATGCATAATGGAGCTAATTAAACATTAGTTATCGAAATGTATACCAAGGTGAATTTTGATTAATCATATGACGTTGTTTAGAAGGCGTCGAAGCAAAATATTCATATAGTGAATTATTAATTACGCCGAGAGATTGATGAACTTTAATATTGATAAGATTTTGGCCCACTGCATTGAATATGTGCCATTCAGTGTATAGAAGTCGAAATGCTTATGTTAGGTAATAGAATTCACGGCATCGTACCATGTGCGAGTGTGGTGTAATGGTTATCATGGTTGCCTTCCAAGCAGTCGACCCGGGTTCGATTCCCGGCACTCGCATAACCTGCATTTTGTTTAAAAGCAACGGATTGCAGAAGTTTGGTGATAGTATTTATGCTCTTACCTAATATATGGTTGATCACGTTCTAAATGGCATTTCATAATCCTTGCAGAAATATGTCACATTAATATGCTTTGGAAGATAAATTAGGCATTGTTCTTATTCGACTTGTGAAACGTATAAATAATACCGGAGATAGAAATAACCTGCATGATATAAATTGTTGCGCATTGAATTGCATCCAATTTGCTTTATTTTTGTTATCTATATTTAACCAATTGCGTATGGGTAGAACGTAGATATATTGAAAATATACATCATTCGTCCGGCCATTTATGAAATATTTAGATGAATTTGGCTAAGGAAATGCAATTCTCTAAACAGGTGTAATAGAATATATATCACTAAGGACACATATATGCATAATGGAGCTAATTAAACATTAGTTATCGAAATGTATACCAAGGTGAATTTTGATTAAACGTATGACATTGTTTAGAAGGCGTCGGAGCAAAATATTCATATAGTGAATTATTAATTACGCCGAGAGATTGATGAACTTTAATATTGATAAGATTTTGGCCCACTGCATTGAATATGTGCCATTCAGTGTATAGAAGTCGAAATGCTTATGTTAGGTAATAGAATTCACGGCATCGTACCATGTGCGAGTGTGGTGTAATGGTTATCATGGTTGCCTTCCAAGCAGTTGACCCGGGTTCGATTCCCGGCACTCGCATAACCCGAATTTTGTTTAAAAGAAACGCGTTGCAGAATTTTGGTGATAGTATTTCTGCTCTTAACTAATATATGGTTGATTACGTTCTAAATGGCATTTCATAATCCTTGCAGAAATAAGTCACATTAATATGCTTTGACAAGATAAATTAGGCATTGTTCTTATTCAACTTGTGACATGTATTAATAATACCGGAGATAGAAATAACCTGCATGATATAAATTTTTGCGCATTGAATTGCATCCAATTTGCTTTATTTTTGTTATCTATATTTAACCAATTGCGTATGGGTAGAACGTAGATATATTGAAAATATACATCATTCGTCCGGCCATTTATGAAATATTTAGATGAATTTGGCTAAGGAAATGCAATTCTCTAAACAGGTGTAATAGAATATATATCACTAAGGACACATATATGCATAATGGAGCTAATTAAACATTAGTTATCGAAATGTATACCAAGGTGAATTTTGATTAATCGTATGACAGTTGTTTAGAAGTCGTCGAAGCAAAATATTCATATAGTGAATTATTAATTACGCTGAGAGATTGATGAACTGTAATATTGATAAGATTTTGGCCCACTGCATTGAATATGTGCCATTCAGTGTATAGAAGTCAGAAATGCTTATGTTAGGTAATGGAATTCACGGCATTGCACCACGTGCGAGTGTGGTGTAATGGTTATCGTGGTTGCCTTCCAAGCAGTCGGCCCGGGTTTCGATTCCCGGCACTCGCATAACCTGTATTTTGTTTAAAAGCAACGGGTTGCAGAAGTTTGGTGATAGTGTTTCTGCTCTTAACTAATATATGGTTGATCACGTTCTAAATGGCATTTCATAATCCGTGAAGAAATAAATCACATTAATATGCTTTGGAAGATAAATTAGGCATTGTTCTTATTCAACTTGTGATATGTATTAATAATACCGGAGATAGGAATAACCTGCATGATATGAATTTTTGCGCATTGAATTGCATCCAATTTGCTTTATTTTTGTTATCTATATTTAACCAATTGCGTATGGGTAGAACGTAGATATATTGAAAATATACATCATTCACCCGGCCATTTATGAAATATTTAGATGAATTTGGCTAAGGAAATGCAATTCTCTAAACAGGTGTAATAGAATATATATCACAAAGGACACATATATGCATAATGGAGCTAATTAAACATTAGTTATCGAAATGTATACCAAGGTGAATTTTGATTAATCGTATGACGTTGTTTAGAAGGCGTCGAAGCAAAATATTCATATAGTGAATTATTAATTACGCTGAGAGATTGATGAACTGTAATATTGATAAGATTTTGGCCCACTGCATTGAATATGTGCCATTCAGTGTATAGAAGTCGAAATGCTTATGTTAGGTAATGGAATTCACGGCATCGTACCACGTGCGAGTGTGGTGTAATGGTTATCATAGCTGCCTTCCAAGCAGTTGACCCGGGTTCGATTCCCGGCACTCGCATAACCTTCATTTTGTTTAAAAGCAACGGTTTGCAGAAATTTGGTGATAGTATTTCTGCTCTTACCTAATATATGGTTGATCACGTTCTAAATGGCATTTCATAATCCTTGCAGAAATATGTCACATTAATATGCTTTGCCAGATAAATTAGGCATTGTTCTTATTCAACTTGTGAAACGTATAAATAATACCGGAGATAGAAATAACCTGCATGATATAAATTTTTGCGCATTGAATTGCATCCAATTTGCTTTATTTTTGTTATCTATATTTAACCAATTGCGTATGGGTAGAACGTAGATATATTGAAAATATACATCATTCACCCGGCCATTTATGAAATATTTAGATGAATTTGGCTAAGGAAATGCAATTCTCTAAACAGGTGTAATAGAATATATATCACTAAGGACACATATATGCATAATGGAGCTAATTAAACATTAGTTATCGAAATGTATACCAAGGTGAATTTTGTTTAATCGAATGACGTTGTTTAGAAGGCGTCGAAGCAAAATATTCATATAGTGAATTATTAATTACGCTGAGAGATTGATGAACTGTAATATTGATAAGATTTTGGCCCACTGCATTGAATATGTGCCATTCAGTGTATAGAAGTCGAAATGCTTATGTTAGGTAATGGAATTCACGGCATTATACCACGTGCGAGTGTGGTGTAATGGTTATCATGGTTGCCTTCCAAGCAGTCGACCCGGGTTCGATTCCCGGCACTCGCATAACCTGCATTTTGTTTAAAAGCAACGGTTTGCAGAAGTTTGGTGATAGTATTTATGCTCTTACCTAATATATGGTTGATCACGTTCTAAATGGCATTTCATAATCCTTGCAGAAATATGTCACATTAATATGCTTTGCCAGATAAATTAGGCATTGTTCTTATTCAACTTGTGAAACGTATAAATAATACCGGAGATAGAAATAACCTGCATGATATAAATTTTTGCGCATTGAATTGCATCCAATTTGCTTTATTTTTGTTATCTATATTTAACCAATTGCGTATGGGTAGAACGTAGATATATTGAAAATATACATCATTCGCTCCGGCCATTTATGAAATATTTAGATGAATTTGGCTAAGGAAATGCAATTCTCTAAACAGGTGTAATAGAATATATATCACTAAGGACACATATATGCATAATGGAGCTAATTAAACATTAGTTATCGAAATGTATACCAAGGTGAATTTTGATTAATCGTATGACGTTGTTTAGAAGGCGTCGAAGCAAAATATTCATATAGTGAATTATTAATTACGCCGAGAGATTGATGAACTGTAATATTGATAAGATTTTGGCCCACTGCATTGAATATGTGCCATTCAGTGTATAGAAGTCGAAATGCTTATGTTAGGTAATGGAATTCACGGCATTGTAGCACGTGCGAGTGTGGTGTAATGATTATCATGGTTGACTTCCAAGCAGACGACCCGGGTTCCATACCCAGCACTCGCATAACCTATATTTTGTTTAAAAGCAACGGGTTGCAGAAGTTTGGTGATAGTATTTCTGCTCTTAACTAATATATGGTTGATTTCGGTCTAAATGGCATTTCATAATCCTTGAAGAAATAAGTCACATTAATATGCTTTGGAAGATAAATTAGGCATTGTTCTTATTCAACTTGTGAAATGTATTAATAATACCGGAGATAGGAATAACCTGCATGATATAAATTTTTGCGCATTGAATTGCATCCAATTTGCTTTATTTTTGTTATCTATATTTAACCAATTGCGTATGGGTAGAACGTAGATATATTGAAAATATACATCATTCGTCCGGCCATTTATGAAATATTTAGATGAATTTGGCTAAGGAAATGCAATTCTCTAAACAGGTGTAATAGAATATATATCACTAAGGACACATATATGCATAATGGAGCTAATTAAACATTAGTTATCGAAATGTATACCAAGGTGAATTTTGATTAATCATATGACGTTGTTTAGAAGGCGTCGAAGCAAAATATTCATATAGTGAATTATTAATTACGCTGAGAGATTGATGAACTGTAATATTGATAAGATTTTGGCCCACTGCATTGAATATGTGCCATTCAGTGTATAGAAGTCGAAATGCTTATGTTAGGTAATGGAATTCACGTCATTGCACCACGTGCGAGTGTGGTGTAATGGTTATCATGGTTGCCTTCCAAGCAGTCGACCCGGGTTCGATTCCCGGCACTCGCATAACCTACATTTTTTTTAAAAGCAACGGATTGTAGAAGTTTGGTGATAGTATTTATGCTCTTACCTAATATATGGTTGATTAAGTTCTAAATGGCACTTCATAATCCTTGAAGAAATAAGTCACATTAATATGCTTTGGAAGATAAATTAGGCATTGTTCTTATTCAACTTGTGATATGTATTAATAATACCGGAGATAGGAATAACCTGCATGATATAAATTTTTGCGCATTGAATTGCATCCAATTTGCTTTATTTTTGTTATCTATATTTAACCAATTGCGTATGGGTAGAACGTAGATATATAGAAAATATACATCATTCACCCGGCCATTTATGAAATATTTAGATGAATTTGGCTAAGGAAATGCAATTCTCTAAACAGGTGTAATAGAATATATATCACTAAGGACACATATATGCATAATGGAGCTAATTAAACATTAGTTATCGAAATGTATACCAAGGTGAATTTTGATTAATCATATGACGTTGTTTAGAAGGCGTCGAAGCAAAATATTCATATAGTGAATTATTAATTACGCTGAGAGATTGATGAACTGTAATATTGATAAGATTTTGGCCCACTGCATTGAATATGTGCCATTCAGTGTATAGAAGTCGAAATGCTTATGTTAGGTAATGGAATTCACGGCATAGCACCACGTGCGAGTGTGGTGTAATGGTTATCATGGTTGCCTTCCAAGCAGTCGACCCGGGTTCGATTCCCGGCACTCGCATAACCTTCATTTTGTTTAAAAGCAACGGATTGCAGAAGTTTGGTGATAGTATTTATGCTCTTACCTAATATATGGTTGATCACGTTCTAAATGGCATTTCATAATCCTTGCAGAAATATGTCACATTAATATGCTTTGCCAGATAAATTAGGCATTGTTCTTATTCGACTTGTGAAACGTATAAATAATACCGGAGATAGAAATAACCTGCATGATATAAATTTTTGCGCATTGAATTGCATCCAATTTGCTTTATTTTTGTTATCTATATTTAACCAATTGCGTATGGGTAGAACGTAGATATATTGAAAATATACATCATTCACCCGGCCATTTATGAAATATTTAGATGAATTTGGCTAAGGAAATGCAATTCTCTAAACAGGTGTAATAGAATATATATCACAAAGGACACATATATGCATAATGGAGCTAATTAAACATTAGTTATCGAAATGTATACCAAGGTGAATTTTGATTAATCGTATGACGTTGTTTAGAAGGCGTCGAAGCAAAATATTCATATAGTGAATTATTAATTACGCTGAGAGATTGATGAACTGTAATATTGATAAGATTTTGGCCCACTGCATTGAATATGTGCCATTCAGTGTATAGAAGTCGAAATGCTTATGTTAGGTAATGGAATTCACGGCATCGTACCATGTGCGAGTGTGGTGTAATGGTTATCATGGTTGCCTTCCAAGCAGTCGACCCGGGTTCGATTCCCGGCACTCGCATAACCTTCATTTTGTTTAAAAGCAACGGATTGCAGAAGTTTGGTGATAGTATTTATGCTCTTACCAAATATATGGTTGATCACGTTCTAAATGGCATTTCATTATCCTTGCAGAAATATGTCACATTAATATGCTTTGCCAGATAAATTAGGCATTGTTCTTATTCAACTTTTGAAACGTATAAATAATACCGGAGATAGAAATAACCTGCATGATATAAATTTTTGCGCATTGAATTGCATCCAATTTGCTTTATTTTTGTTATCTATATTTAACCAATTGCGTATGGGTAGAACGTAGATATATTGAAAATATACATCATTCACCCGGCCATTTATGAAATATTTAGATGAATTTGGCTAAGGAAATGCAATTCTCTAAACAGGTGTAATAGAATATATATCACAAAGGACACATATATGCATAATGGAGCTAATTAAACATTAGTTATCGAAATGTATACCAAGGTGAATTTTGATTAATCATATGACGTTGTTTAGAAGGCGTCGAAGCAAAATATTCATATAGTGAATTATTAATTACGCTGAGAGATTGATGAACTGTAATATTGATAAGATTTTGGCCCACTGCATTGAATATGTGCCATTTAGTGCATAGAAGTCGAAATGCTTATGTTAGATTTTGGAATTCACGGCATGGCGCCACGTGCGAGTGTGGTGTAATGGTTATCATGGTTGCCTTCCAAGCAGTCGACCCGGGTTCGATTCCCGGCACTCGCATAACCTACATTTTGTTTAAAAGCAACGGATTGCAGAAGTTTGGTGATAGTATTTATGCTCTTACCTAATATATGGTTGATCACGTTCTAAATGGCATTTCATAATCCTTGCAGAAATATGTCACATTAATATGCTTTGCCAGATAAATTAGGCATTGTTCTTATTCAACTTGTGAAACGTATAAATAATACCGGAGATAGAAATAACCTGCATGATATAAATTTTTGCGCATTGAATTGCATCCAATTTGCTTTATTTTTGTTATCTATATTTAACCAATTGCGTATGGGTAGAACGTAGATATATAGAAAATATACATCATTCACCCGGCCATTTATGAAATATTTAGATGAATTTGGCTAAGGAAATGCAATTCTCTAAACAGGTGTAATAGAATATATATCACAAAGGACACATATATGCATAATGGAGCTAATTAAACATTAGTTATCGAAATGTATACCAAGGTGAATTTTGATTAATCATATGACGTTGTTTAGAAGGCGTCGAAGCAAAATATTCATATAGTGAATTATTAATTACGCCGAGAGATTGATGAACTTTAATATTGATAAGATTTTGGCCCACTGCATTGAATATGTGCCATTCAGTGTATAGAAGTCGAAATGCTTATGTTAGGTAATAGAATTCACGGCATCGTACCATGTGCGAGTGTGGTGTAATGGTTATCATGGTTGCCTTCCAAGCAGTCGACCCGGGTTCGATTCCCGGCACTCGCATAACCTTCATTTTGTTTAAAAGCAACGGATTGCAGAAGTTTGGTGATAGTATTTATGCTCTTACCAAATATATGGTTGATCACGTTCTAAATGGCATTTCATTATCCTTGCAGAAATATGTCACATTAATATGCTTTGCCAGATAAATTAGGCATTGTTCTTATTCAACTTTTGAAACGTATAAATAATACCGGATAACGAAATAACCAGCATGATATAAATTTTTGCGCATTGAATTGCATCCAATTTGCTTTATTTTTGTTATCTATATTTAACCAATTGCGTATGGGTAGAACGTAGATATATAGAAAATATACATCATTCACCCGGCCATTTATGAAATATTTAGATGAATTTGGCTAAGGAAATGCAATTCTCTAAACAGGTGTATTAGAATATATATCACAAAGGACACATATATGCATAATGGAGCTAATTAAACATTAGTTATCGAAATGTATACCAAGGTGAATTTTGATTAATCATATGACGTTGTTTAGAAGGCGTCGAAGCAAAATATTCATATAGTGAATAATTAATTACGCTGAGAGATTGATGAACTGTAATATTGATAAGATTTTGGCCCACTGCATTGAATATGTGACATTCAGTGCATAGAAGTCGAAATGCTTATGTTAGGTATTGGAATTCACGGCATAACGCCACGTGCGAGTGTGGTGTAATGGTTATCATGGTTGCCTTCCAAGCAGTCGACCCGGGTTCGATTCCCGGCACTCGCATAACCTACACTTTGTTTAAAAGCAACGGTTTGCAGAAATTTGGTGATAGTATTTATGCTCTTACCTAATATATGGTTGATCACGTTCTAAATGGCATATCATAATACTTGCATAAATATGTCACATTAATATGCTTTGCCAGATAAATTAGGCATTGTTCTTATTCGACTTGTGAAACGTATAAATAGTACCGGAGATAGAAATAACCTGCATGACATAAATTGTTGCGCATTGAATTGCATCCAATTTGCTTTATTTTTGTTATCTATATTTAACCAATTGCGTATGGGTAGAACGTAGATATATTGAAAATATACATCATTCACCCGGCCATTTATGAAATATTTAGATGAATTTGGCTAAGGAAATGCAATTCTCTAAACAGGTGTAATAGAATATATATCACAAAGGACACATATATGCATAATGGAGCTAATTAAACATTAGTTATCGAAATGTATTCCAAGGTGAATTTTGATTAATCATATGACGTTGTTTAGAAGGCGTCGAAGCAAAATATTCATATAGTGAATAATTAATTACGCTGAGAGATTGATAACTGTAATATTGATAAGATTTTGGCCCACTGCATTGAATATGTGACATTCAGTGCATATAATTCGAAATGCTTATGTTAGGTATTGGAATTCACGGCATAGCGCCACGTGCGAGTGTGGTGTAATGGTTATCATGGTTGCCTTCCAAGCAGTCGACCCGGGGTTCGATTCCCGGCACTCGCATAACCTTCATTTTGTTTAAAAGCAACGGTTTGCAGAAATTTGGTGATAGTATTTATGCTCTTACCTAATATATGGTTGATCACGTTCTAAATGGCATTTCATTATCCTTGCAGAAATATGTCACATTAATATGCTTTGCCAGATAAATTAGGCATTGTTCTTATTCAACTTTTGAAACGTATAAATAATACCGGAGATAGAAATAACCTGCATGATATAAATTTTTGCGCATTGAATTGCATCCAATTTGCTTTATTTTTGTTATCTATATTTAACCAATTGCGTATGGGTAGAACGTAGATATATTGAAAATATACATCATTCACCCGGCCATTTATGAAATATTTAGATGAATTTGGCTAAGGAAATGCAATTCTCTAAACAGGTGTAATAGAATATATATCACAAAGGACACATATATGCATAATGGAGCTAATTAAACATTAGTTATCGAAATGTATACCAAGGTGAATTTTGATTAATCATATGACGTTGTTTAGAAGGCGTCGAAGCAAAATATTCATATAGTGAATTATTAATTACGCTGAGAGATTGATGAACTTTAATATTGATAAGATTTTGGCCCACTGCATTGAATATGTGCCATTCAGTGTATAGAAGTCGAAATGCTTATGTTAGGTAATAGAATTCACGGCATCGTACCATGTGCGAGTGTGGTGTAATGGTTATCATGGTTGCCTTCCAAGCAGTCGACCCGGGTTCGATTCCCGGCACTCGCATAACCTTCATTTTGTTTAAAAGCAACGGATTGCAGAAGTTTGGTGATAGTATTTATGCTCTTACCAAATATATGGTTGATCACGTTCTAAATGGCATTTCATTATCCTTGCAGAAATATGTCACATTAATATGCTTTGCCAGATAAATTAGGCATTGTTCTTATTCGACTTGTGAAACGTATAAATAATACCGGAGATAGAAATAACCTGCATGACATAAATTGTTGCGCATTGAATTGCATCCAATTTGCTTTATTTTTGTTATCTATATTTAACCAATTGCGTATGGGTAGAACGTAGATATATTGAAAATATACATCATTCACCCGGCCATTTATGAAATATTTAGATGAATTTGGCTAAGGAAATGCAATTCTCTAAACAGGTGTAATAGAATATATATCACAAAGGACACATATATGCATAATGGAGCTAATTAAACATTAGTTATCGAAATGTATACCAAGGTGAATTTTGATTAATCATATGACGTTGTTTAGAAGGCGTCGAAGCAAAATATTCATATAGTGAATTATTAATTACGCCCAGAGATTGATGAACTTTAATATTGATAAGATTTTGGCCCACTGCATTGAATATGTGCCATTCAGTGTATAGAAGTCGAAATGCTTATGTTAGGTAATAGAATTCACGGCATCGTACCATGTGCGAGTGTGGTGTAATGGTTATCATGGTTGCCTTCCAAGCAGTCGACCCGGGTTCGATTCCCGGCACGCGCATAACCTAGATTTTGTTTAAAAGCAACGGTTTGCAGAAATTTGGTGATAGTATTTATGCTCTTACCTAATATATGGTTGATCACGTTCTAAATGGCTTATCATAATCCTTGCATAAATATGTCACATTAATATGCTTTGCCAGATAAATTAGGCATTGTTCTTATTCGACTTGTGAAACGTATAAATAATACCGGAGATAGAAATAACCTGCATGACATAAATTGTTGCGCATTTAATTGCATCCAATTTGCTTTATTTTTGTTATCTATATTTAACCAATTGCGTATGGGTAGAACGTAGATATATTGAAAATATACATCATTCACCCGGCCATTTATGAAATATTTAGATGAATTTGGCTAAGGAAATGCAATTCTCTAAACAGGTGTAATAGAATATATATCA
Organism: Eudiplozoon nipponicum; assembly: GCA_029291075.1. Taxonomy (NCBI): domain Eukaryota; kingdom Metazoa; phylum Platyhelminthes; class Monogenea; order Mazocraeidea; family Diplozoidae; genus Eudiplozoon; species Eudiplozoon nipponicum. The sequence continues at coordinate 103 of JAQBSW010011917.1, read as the reverse complement.
CAAAGGACACATATATGCATAATGGAGCTAATTAAACATTAGTTATCGAAATGTATACCAAGGTGAATTTTGATTAATCATATGACGTTGTTTAGAAGGCGTC
>JAQBSW010011916.1:0-18428 GCA_029291075.1 Eudiplozoon nipponicum | reverse complement strand
TTCAAATTGAAGCAAGTTAAAATTCAAAAGCAAACGGTGCACCTGCTCCTACTAATCCGTCACTAGCACACACAAGACGCAGGTGTTCTTGGGTTTGTAAATATTGTTCTTCAAAAATTTTGAAAATCCACTTGCTTCTACATGAACGAACTAAATCGAAATTCAAATGGTTGTCTCTACATGAAATTCAGTTAAGATTTGTGGTGCGAATTCACTTTTCGAAAGTCTTTTTTCTCCGTCACATGTATGAAATGTAACTTCCCTTTCTGCTAAAAACAAAAAAGAACGTCTTCGTAAAGTCGTACTTGCACTTTGTGGATATTAATGAAAATATCAATCTCTTTATTGCCAATAAAGTGTTTTGCATCAAGCAATATCCGATTTCACACATAATTATTTCCAGAAACTTGATCCGATCAGAAGGCCGCTATTTTTTTCATTTTTATTGATTGCTAAAATAGAGCAATAGCAGATAAATATATATGAACTATTAAATTAATAAGCACCCGTGCTTGATATATTTATATTTAGTATAAATTTATTACTGCATAAAATAGCAGATGCAATTCATTTACTAGTCCAGTCTTGTCATTATTTTATAACCAAAATGTAATAGCTAAAATTGCTGAGGAAAACATTTTAACCTGGGAACATATGGTTTAGAATTATGCAACTAATCCTCTGCGCAACTTAAGTTACGGTTTGCACACAACTTTCCGCTTGACAAAAATTTATATTCATAGGTTTGCTTTTCGCTCAAATTAATCCACATGTGTAATGTCTTTTACCTATGGTTATCACAAGTAGTTCTCCATCTGTCCGAATTCAACAACTCATATTTTACATCGACGAACCGTGTATTGCATATGATTTTCAATTTTATGTCTAATTTTTGGTCTCTCTTTTGTTATATATATATATATATATATATATATATATATAGATTTATATATTACACAGTTTATTTCTAATTAGGAAGATAGAACACATTAATAACAAAGTGGATAAAGGCCTTTTATTTCGTGAACACTAATCATCGCTATACAATCATACATATATATACATTTTGGGTTTTCAATTGATTATGCTAGTGGTAACAAATCTGACTCGCTTTTACTTCTGTTACCACAGTTTCGTTACCACTGGCATAATCAAATGAAAATTCAAAATGTATATATATATATATATATATATATATATAGATATAGATATATGATATATCACGAAATAAATGGCCTTTATCTACTTTGTTATTAATGTGTTATCTTCTTCCTAATTATAAATAAACATGTGGTAAATTAAAAAGGCATGGACATATATATATATATATATATATATATATATATGTATATATATATTACATTATATATATGTATATATATATAATATATATATATATATATATATATATATATATATATATAATTAAATAAAAAAAACTATTGTATTTTCTAAATGTATAAGACGAAATATCGGTATTGCATAATTTCTAACTGATCCAAGTAAACAAGTTTGCGCTAAATAATAGTATTACGTAATATTTGTATAATTATTAAAAAAATAATTAGATAAAATATGTATAATTATTAAATACTTAAAACATGGATTATGGTAGAGATTTAATTTACTCATTTCATAATACGCTTTAATTCATAACTGTGTCCCACAAAATGTCAGATTCTTTTAAAAGTGATATTGACATTTACATTGAAATTAATGAAACTTGATTTGATCTATGGATATTTTAGTTAAAGTTTGAAATGGGCTTCAATACAAATGTTAACTTCTGAATGTTGTTTATCAAATAAGATATTGTCACTGTAGGACTGTGAACTTTTAAATGTGCACTAATTTCCTTGGTCAGGTGGATTTTTAAAGGTATGTTTGTTTTATTATGACTGAATTAAACACTGTCAGTTTTTTTCGATAAATTTTACTGGTAAACAATTGCGGTCAGACACGAATAAAGGAGCATCGTGTAGTGGATAATTTGATCAGTAAACTCGTAAAATTGACGCTTCAGTAAAGATGAAGAAGTAAATTGTAGACGAATCTCTACAAGCTTTGCTGTGATTTATTTTCTGAATGGAAGCAGGCAGCAGGTATTCGGTAAAATTTCAATCTTGGCACACATTTTACAAGATTATACTTTTTAGTATGAAGAGAGCAGTCCGGGACCGCATGGCATGAATATCCCACACCTGTCTATTTTGTATCATTACTGTTAATAAATAATTTCAATCAAAGGTTTTCCTACGTACAGAAAAATGTTAAAATGGTCCATTAGCTATTATATTATATTATCATCAAAAATGAATATAAACATATAAACAGCTATATAAACTATCGCATAACGAGTCATTCTGTCATAGATATTACCTTTCTTATGGGATAAGTAAAATCGTCATATAAAAATAAGTAAACAACATATATATATATATATATATATATATATATATATAATATATATTATTAAAAATTGCAAATTATTTTTCTTCGTGCTGAATATAATTAAGTTTATTTATGCAACATGCGTCAAACGTTGTCGCAGTATAAAATTTAGTAGTGAAAAACTTAGAGACATTCCTTCTTTTCCGTCAAACGATTTGATTAGCTTTCCTTCATCGAAATAGATAAATTCAAGGTATTTTTCCGTTAGCGGTAGAAACTTTTCAATTATATTTTCTTTTAACCTACTGAGATATTGTGTTTTTTTGGCTTTATTTTGGACTAGCCACACTATAATAGATATAATTTGTGCACTAATTTATTCCTATTCTGACTTTGGAACGTAAGTATAGACTTTTTGTACTTTTAGCTAAGTAACTCCTCAATTACTTTAATAACCCAGATGGCCAGAATGCGTGGAGAGAGAGAGAGAAATGCATAGAAACTATTTAGTTATGTTTCTTATATTTGGATCTTGGCTTGCATGCCCAAATTACATTTGGGTGCATCTATATAAACAAACTGTTTATTGAAATGTTTTTTTCTGGGTTTTTACATAATTGGGCTATATAAGACGATAATATTTTATCATTTTCTTTATCTTAATCCTATTATCAGTGCTGTTACTTATTCGTCTTGATTTCATCAATGGGAGCGAGTCTGTAGCTAAAGCTGTTTGGATTAACTGTACGCAGGATAGAAGTAAAGGAGCCTACAGTATAGAAGTTCGATATTCTTGGTGAGTTGGCTAAGTTGATTGATTGAACAGGTGTACATCATTACAACGATACCAAAGATGAGTAGTACAAAAAGGCAGAAATTAAGGCCCGAAAGATTAAAGAAATTTTAAACAAATATTCTTCAGCACATGATGACTATGCACAACGAGGGGAATTTTGACCGCTTATGTTTATTGCTGCCTCGGACGTAGCCTTTCACGTAATTCTTTTACATTTATAAAAAATATTGTATTTGATAGCAAAGCTGAAAATACTCCCATGAGGAAATATACGTCTGTTTTATCAATTGTGTGTGCTAATGCTAACGAAAGTAAATTTACCCTTCTTATATTTTGGGATATTTGGATTTACTATGAATTGGTGCTAAACGGTGCATTGTATGATAATTTAATCAATTTTGTTACCAACAAATGGTAATTCACGATTCTTCTTTTCAACTAAGATTTTTGCAACTCTTTTCTGGGTTCATCACACGATTATATGCTAAGGATAATTTTAATTAAAAGAATCAAGACTGATGAATGTCGATATTAACTTCAGCTTTAGGTCAAAGAACTCAGGATTGCGAACACTTGTTTAGAATCCAATTCATTAATATAAGATTCACCAAATCTCAAACAAAACTCTCTAGCACGATTATAATGGCACATACACGCACACATACAAACTTAATAATGAACCCTCAATAACCAGTAAAACTGAAAATCAGACTAGTTGTCATCCAATTATTCAAAGGATAACGGAGAACGTATACAAATGCGAAATTGTAATGTGTAGTTAAGTATTCTAGGAATAACTATTCAGGATAGAAATACAGATGTTATTGAATTTGTTTATATATTCTAATAAAGGCTTTCTGTTTAATATTCAATTGCAATGGATGTTATTATAAAAATGTTAACTCAATTGCATTCATATACAATCTAAGAGTGGTTTTAAGATAATTCTTTATGTTGGGAAATCAAATTTCCTTAGAAAATGAATTTTTGGATACACTAGGAATGTGTAAAATAGTATGCAAAAACTGTTATCGCATATACTTCAATGAAAATTCGCCCAAGTAAGGTAAGTAGATGAGAATAAAGAATTTAATTTAAGTAAAGAAATATACTAGTCCTGATTTTGCACGACATAGCGAATTTCAATTGTAATTGAACATAAATCGTAGATGATTTTATAAACAAAACAGCGATGGAGAAATCGCCATGTTCCATTTTGGATGTTGCACTAACTAATTGTAGAAAGCAATGAATGCACGAGTGGTAATCGGAAAAGTGATCCAGCCGTAGATTAAGGAAAATTGGATTACGACCAATTTCTAACGGAGTTTAAAAATTTGATATTTTTAGATTATATTCTTCAATACCATGGTTAAAATTTCATTATATATTTTTATATTAAATATAATTGTATACTTTAAAACTTCCTCCTTATTGAGTTTAACAATTGTTATAGGATCAGAAAAATCTCCACCTCAAAGAGGAATTAGGAACAACCTTTAATTAGTCACAACGTGAGTCGAGCAACTATTTTCGTTATATTTTCCTATTCCTGAGTAAAATAAGGACCAATGGGGGGATTGAAAGTTGTCAAATAAGTCTAGGAATTTTTCTTCCCTCAGTGAATTAATTAAACTGATATTGAGTACTTATTAATAAACTAGACCATGTAGTACCAGTCAAATATGACAAATTGCTCAAAAATAAAACGTTTGATCCCTTATAAACATGCCCTTTGCGCTCAAAGGTAACTCAACAGTTCGAGCCTTTTTTATACCAAAATTCGCAATGTATTTGGTCAAGAAATCTGAGAAATTTAAACGACACAATCGCGTTTACGTTTGCGTGTTGAAGCAGGAGTAAAGTGAACTTCAAAGAAAGTAATTCCCAATAGGAATTCAAAGCCGTTTCATTAATTATAATATGTGCTAAGCCTGTACAGTGAAACAAAATGACGTCTCTTTAGGTTGCATGTATGTATTAGGTGTTGCGAAACTAGCTACAAATTAGTTTAGTTGTGACCAGAAGGATAAACCAAAGAGAGCCAGAACGGAAAGTATAATCTCATGCACTTTAGTTTCGTATTTACTGGTGACTCATCAGTAGGAGTCTGTATTACGCCCTTTAACCACTATATTGTTGGGTGAGGAATGTAGGATAATAGAAGAGTACAATCTCCTAGACGAATGTGTAAACCTGCTGTTGTGAAGCTAACATCGTATAAAGTTTTCGATAATGCGACTTCAACGCTAACTCATATTATATAACATATATACCGAGTCTGTAAAGGATACTAACACTACGGCTATTGTGTCAGTAACCGATACCAACATTATAGTAACGAAAAGGTACATGGTGTTAATATGATAGACATAAATGTATGCTATAGTTAATCTAAATTGAGAATTACAACTATTTCTGAACACCGGTTACTCCAGTTAATACATACACTCTGGTCTTGATCGATATCGGTTATCACATTTCGCTATAAGCATGGCATCATTCATTTCAATATATAAGAGTTAAAAACTGTTTGTTGCGGGGAAGTAATATATTTGCATTAGGTGTTTCGAACCTAGTAACAATTAGTTCAGTTGTGCAATATTTATTGAAATTTGATTGCGGAGTACTAGCTTCATATATTTCAATGCCGCATTTTGCGTACGCGGGTTGTACCTTTGAACCGACAGCTTCACAAAGATCCGATTGATCACAATTTCTATTTTCGTTTTGTCTTCGATCGGGCTGAGTTTGTATTCGACCCAATGGAAATGCGGTTCTATAATATCTTTGCTTACTGGCAACATTTCAAAACGGAATGTTCAGTTGTGACCTGAAGGATAAACCAAAGAGAGCATGAAGGGAAAGTATAATCTCATGCACATTCGTATTGTGCTTACTGGCGACTCATCAGTAGGAGCCAGTTTTACGCCCTTTAATCGTTCTATATTTGGGCGAGGAATGTGGGATAATAGGATTGGCCAAAGTTCACCGAAATTGAGAATAACCTTCAGTCTACGTGTTGATTTGTGAGCTGACGATGAAACTCGGAAGGAGCTCTAAACATTTTACGCTGAAAAGGGGATTTTGGAACAATCCTCTTTTAGGTACAACATAGATCAGCTATCCATTCAAGATACGTGGCCTTGAAGGGCACTGGCTGTCACATCGTTGTGTTTATCAAGATATCATTAAATTTGACATATATTGTTATATACAGAGAAGCAAAGGACCAACAAATTTGCCGCAAAATTAAGAGAGCCATTCTCTTTTTATCAGAGTTCAGCTAGACTAAATGTCGGATATTTTATGTAGAAAATATACAGAAAACAGGAATTAGGCAACACACATGTTTAGGCACATAAACGACCACAAATAAGTCACCAGTTAACGTGTTCACGATGTCCTTTCGTGTGTGGTCGATATGCAATCTCAGTTCCTCAAAGATCTAATTTATCCTCATTTCCAAGTACGCGTTCAGTTCGCCTTCGTGGTAGCTGTGCGCTTATTCGTCCCCTCACTCCGAAGACTTCCATACTGTTCGTACTAACTAGGCGAAATGAGGTTCGATCTAATCTTGGTTGTATAATGACGTATCGCTAGCTCGACTCCGGTACCATCTTCAGGATTCTAATAGTAAACAGTACACTGCACACACCACCGGTGACCCCGTTGGAGGCAGATATATTTACATTTTTATTTTAGATTCACTTAGGGTTTGGCTCTTGGAAATCAGAAATCTACATGTATTTATGCATGGAGTACATGCCAGATGGGTATATATATATATATATATATATATATATATATATATATATATATATATATATATATATATATATAATTTAAATGACAGACACATGCTAGCACAAACTAGCGGATGAATTTTAAAAGAATCCTACGACTAGTACAAATTCAAATGCATAAAATGTATTTGCGATACCTTTTACTTTGTAACTAGAATAGAAATCATACAAAGTCAAAAATGCAAAATTGTTTCATTTTTTGTCAAAAATCTATTTATAATCAACTATATTGACAGAACCAACGATTTTTTCTAGAAGTTCTTCGATAGCAACCATCAATCATTCCTCATGCCTGTAAGGCATCTAAACATTCTCGTCAATATGTGCACTAAAGCTGTTCAAATGAATTACAGTGCGCAATATTGCCTGCAAGTCCATGCATTGGCGATGGCCAGTCCGTCAGGAAGTCTGCCAGCTGAGGTCTACATATTTTATATGGAAACATCAAAACTCCATCTTCTTATTCAACGATACTGCCATATATATCTGAAGAATGTTGTCGAAAATTTCATAAATATAAATAAGGTTGTCAAAAGAAATGACATGCTTCGAGATTTTTAGAACTTGGGCCACCATATTCGGTTTACTTGCGAAAGCTAAAACCCTCAGTCCAGCGCGGTGTCTTTCGTTGAATTATTTCTATTGAGACAGGAAGGTGATAATATAAAAAAGAAAATATTTCGAAAACAGATATCGACTGGACCATACCGTCTATATTAATGCACCTGCCCCAAGTTCCTAAAAGGTAATTTTGATACACTGTTTATCCTGTTGAATAAAGCTAATATGTTTGGATGAATTTGAATATCAAATTCGGGACAGTACGTGGTGAGTTCCCAATATGGACGAAACCGGTCTACTGGATGAATTACCTTTTCTACACTATACAATGCTTAGCTTATACTGACAAATGGATGATCACAATGGGACAGATTTTTATATCAGGATTGCAACCTTGACTTAATTAATTATTATCACCTCCCGCGTAACCAATATTCGTTTACACAGCCGAACGTGTTTTTGGAATCCATGCTTTGAAATCAAGTATCTCATACTTAAATTGATGCGGCGACAATTTCGTTGGAACAGCTCAAAATCTGCACAACATGATTTTTTCGTAGTCATTTGTGAAATTCACTCGCGTCGAGCAATGATGCTACCTTTTTAAAAAAAATTTTCCTGTGTATGAGTAAATTATTATCGCCCACCGAAACGATTTATTCTTTTTTAATGCCTTAAAGTATACTTCTAATAACACTGCCGTATGTTTTTTTCGCAATCAATGCACCTCAGAGACAAATACATCCAAAACAAACTGACTATAGTTCGTATCGGTATTCAAAAAAAAATTATGTACGCTCAAATAATAAATGAACAACGCGAAATATTTATCTCTGTGACTTCCTTTGAATAATATTGTCGCTGAGTGGAGATGGCTCATTTTCATCGAAAAAATTATTTTGTTTCGAAATAATTTTCTGGCACTCACCTAAACAAAATTATTCTCGTCCTATTTCTAGGACGATATTTCGATCAATCCTGCCTAATTGTGAATAGGACGCCCGGTAGTGGTAAGAAAAATATCATCTAAAGTATATACAGAAGAGAAGAACTACTTGGGTGTGTTAAAAATCCATTTTTACGCAAGGGTAATATCTGACATGAATATATTTCAACTAATGCTTATAAAATTTCTCCAGCAGTTTATAAAACTAAAGATTATATTTGCCTTAGACTAAAGTTAATCAGAAATTTAATGAATTAAAACGCGGTTAAAATCTGTTACTACGTGCTTATTCACCTAGACAAAAATGAAACATATTATTCACGGCGTTAATTTGGTAGAAACCAGAAATAAAGATAACGAGGTTGAAATTTTATTTCATATTATTGCATTTTACCTAAGCAATAATAAATATTTTAAACATGAAGTAATTCTTGTTTATATTTTATGTTATGTAATTCTGTTTTTCGACGCGAATGCCAATTAAAATTCAAATCCGTATTTGTCAAAATATTGTCGAATTAAACTAAATTAATCTAACAAAATAATGGTCTTGTGTCAATCCAATTTTAAGTTTTCATCCGCTCCAGATTTTGTTGTTGATCCACTAATATATCAATCACTTTGGTTAAAATAAATCGATATGCTAGTTTTTTAATTCTCCAGTGAAATATGGTGGCATTTTAGATCTAAACTAAAAGATCAAGTGTTTCACACAGTCTGTTCGAACAGAACCAAAATGCAAACATTGCTGGCCCTTGAACGGAACAAGTACAGGCGACAAATTTGTGCGTATGTACGCAATTATTGTGTGCGCAATGGAGTAAATGACAACGTTTTATGCATAAAATCGGTGAACTTGTCATTTTACCAAACACCAAAGTGAATAAGACGAATTACACTATCGTAGCAATTTTCTACTTCTTCCTTTGTTCAGAAAAACGCCATTTCTCTGTTTACTTGAAATGTATTCTGACTGTAGTGTGAAATCTGCACCGCTATAACAAAAGACGCGTAATATTTGTGCATGAATCAATGCAAAAGTGACTAGACATAAAATAATATTAATTAGCCATTTGCTTTTTTGCACACTTCCTTCCAGAAAAGCACTTAAAAAATATATATCAAGGTCATTTATGCTTACGTATAGATCCAGGATACAAACATATTCTAGATTTATTAATTCGATGTAGCTTTACTTGGCACAATTTATCAGCTATAAAGACTGAAATTAAAGGTAAGATGTATCGGCGTGATAATCATCCAGGAAATCTAGTACTAAGGGATGGAATCCAAGCGAAGCACCGTACTGCATTAAATGCGGCACCATGAATGTTTTGACATTTATCCGATCAACTTTTATTTGCAACTTCACGGCTCTTATGCTAACGGCCATTGGCCTCCAAAGAAAGTTTTGGTGGAGAATAGGTGTGCGCGGCCTCGTAATGTTAATGATTTTACATTGAGCTAGCTAAACTTCTGATCCAGAAATAAGCGACTATGTGCACAGGTTTTAGCAAGGCTTTTTTATGTAAAGGGAAGTAAAAATGCCCATATATCCACTCGTCAATGTCACACTTTTTAGAAGATTTCATAAGAACAAATGTCATATATATATATATATATATATATATATATATATATATATATATATATATATATATTGTTTGTGTGTATATGCATGTAGTGTATAAAAGTAAGGTTTTATAATGTCAATTTGACCCGTCTGAGCTAATGTTATGCCGTACTGACCTAGTGTTGTCCAGACAATGGTGTGAATTGTATTGTCTGAATGGTAAACAGAAAAACATAGCTAGAGATTTGTGGATATTACTAACCTGCTTCAATTTTCCTCAAACTGTATATACACGTTTGAAGAGACTGGGTTTGTGCTTAACTGGCTACTGGAGAAGCGTATTTGGTCTCGCCAATCATTGATTGTGTACAGACTTTACTTGAAAAATATTGTCCCATGCGCCTTAAGCATACCTTTGTATAATTATTCGAGAAAGACAGACGCTTAAAACAGGCTAATTAGTCTTGTGTAAAATAATATTGGGGATTTTAATGAAGAAATCTTTTTTTAGTAAAAGACAGAAACTGCTTAAAGTAAGCAATATTTTTTGCTACTTGATGATTTTTTCGACTGAAGTAATCTGGCAGACGCCCAAACATCAAATCACACTAATTTGTTTATAAAATGTTAAATTATTTAAATAAAATTTGTATAATTACTTCGGAAAATTTGTTCTGTAAAATATTTAAAACTAGTTCTAAACGGTTAAGTATACAGCTCACAAACAATCAAGCGAAATTAATGATTTTCAGGAGAATTATTGCATAACACATAATTGTTGCACGAAATAATAAAACTAATTTCGAAGTGGTAATTGACAAAATAAAGCAAGTCTGCACTGCCTTATTTACTCTCACTAACGATTTTGTATTTCAATATTGTATGGTTTATTTGAACCATTAAATCAGTTGAGCAAGACAAAATATGATAATTTAGTGCCTACCTCGTTGCAATTAGGACCTGAAAATTATGCCATAGTCAGCATAAATCATAGATATAATCTCTTGTACACATGCGCTTCGTGCCTACTGACACGCCAATATTAGGGACCACCATGGTTCAGTGTAATTGGTTAATGAATGTGAGACCTTTTGATGTTGCAATCTCCTACAGGTTTTTCTATTAAAATAGCAGAAGAGTTGACTTTATGGCGAGTCTTTAGCAATGCGATTTGAAAACGAATTTTACCATATATTGAATTTTGAGTGGCCAGTAAGCTCGAAACGCATGTATTCATGAGTTTTTACCGTTAATTCACACTGATTTTGGTGTGCTTTAACGATTCAATTTTAAGTAATTTGTAATTGCGTAGTCAATGCCTGTTGCAAATTTGCAATAATCAAGACGATGTTTATTGTGCGCTAGCTCAACTTAGACATCACACTGGCACGACAGGTTAAATGGACGGAATCAAACGACAATTGATAGTTGAATAGTTATGAGAAAAGTAACTGCGATTATGAGATCTCGTTTTCTCACATGTATTATGTTTTTTTTCAACTCTGGCTGCAAGTGTTCAAATGGTGACACGTTCGATTTGATTTGTACACGTAATTTCATAAGGCATTTATGGTGATAAACGCAAAGACATTGTATTTTTGACCTTCTTGTGAAGTAGACATTTCTGAGAATTTTATATATAAGGGTATATCTACATTAAAATTTTTTAGTTTATCCCCTTCATGCGATGTTTTGTCATACACAAATGGTGACAAATGATGGTCAAAACGTGTTAAGAGCAGCAACTGGGAGAATTCAATTTATTCTGTAGGAATATTAAATCAGAATTTTGGCTCGAGTTTTAGCTAAGTTTCACAAGTTTTGTTTAATAACTTCATAAAAAGTTGACCAATTCCAGATAAGAACACTGACACACAACTAAATCCGTAGGATTTTAGACATGTATGGTGCAACGGACAATGCGTTCTACACAAAAATGTGCCTAAATATTTAAACTGATTCTTCAATGTTTGTCTTTTTTACTTTTTCACTGCAATTCCGTCAAAACTTACATAAATCTTGTTATATGTCTATAAAATTATGTTTTACAAATTATATGGTTATTTGTTCGCCAGCTGCCATCATACTAATGTTTACGTTAGCAAATTACATGGTATATTATTTTTTATATATCTGAATCTTAATTCTTCTACAAATTGCATTTTATTTCAATCACCAAACTTACCCATGAATTGGAAACTTAAGTTTAAGGCAATTCCACAATGTCTCCACCGAAAGGAAAGGCTAATCAAGAAACATGACTCATTATATAACTGAAAATTGTGTGTAGTATGCAGCAGGGTATCTCAGTGGTTAGAGAACTAGATTATAAAGCAGATGTGCACAGGTTCGAGCCCCTTTACGCATCAAATTCTGGATATTACGTAAAGAGTTCTCAATAAGAACGAAACCGGTCTAACGGATGAAGTGCTTCTTCTACATTATACTATTCTTTGTTTATACTGACAAAAAAATATATAATGGGACTGGAGTTTATATAAAAATTGCAATCTTGATTTAGATGTTTGTTATCACCGCCCGCGCAATCAATTTTCATACAATGTTGCTTTATAATTTCCTACTACAATTTATTGAAACTTGGCTCTGCATTATCGTTAAGACGCAATTAAATTTACCTTATAGGCTAAAAGACACTTCTAACATTCCAGTCATTTTCGACTGTTGCTTAGTTGCATAATAATAATTCAAAAAAGAGTGCCAGCTAAACAGGTATAATCATTTCAAAGACTCGCAATTAATGGCAATTTTTTCACGGACACGCTTTATGGATAATAAATTTGTTCCAATAGTCACCAATATATATACTTGAATTTCACATCTTCGTTTTACCTTAAACGTTAATTCTTCTGACGTTATTAATCTAGATAAAAAGCGATTATTATCTATGTTCCACGCTATGTGATTACAACACACACGCGTTTACAAATTAGACACCAAGCCAGGATCCTGAGAACAGTACTGCTTTTAAAACTTGCTTGGATATTTCAAATCTCTGCGCAAGAATTGAAGCAGAATAAATTTGTCTTACATATTTATTTTGGGGTGTACATTAAAATCGACGGTAGCACATATAATACCAAGTATGTCGATACCGGATCATCCTATTCTTTTAATCCTGTTTTTGAATATTTCTGGTCAAAATCTTCTATGGTTAAATTGCTCAAAACGTGTTTGTACCACATTCCGCATTTGAATTTGTGTTCAAACAGTGAAAGCAGATTTTGGTAAGCGCTTAGATACTAGTTTATAATTTTTACAGGGCACGTATGTTTAAAATTTTTATAAATATATATTTAAGTCTCTTTATGTATTTTAATGTCCTGTAAGTCACTGCCAAACATGAATATCTTGAATTTTAAGTTAGCTCACTGTCCTTCCACCGGTCTCATATCCGATGTCGTTAGGCTATCCAATTTGGAGAGATCTATTTCAAATTTTAGAAAAATCCACGAATGAATCGTAATAGACAGGACAGATGTTAATAAAAACCACAAATCAACACCATCTAAATCAGTATAATCGAAAATAGAGACAACTTCAATCATTCAGTCGATATTCGCCAGAAAATTGGTGCTATAATCACCAATTAGTTATAATTGTCGAAATCGCCTGCATTGTAGGGAGAATTTAACAAACAGATGCCAGTTTTCTTCCTTAGATGACCAAAATCAACAACGAGACAACAGTTTCTATTCTTCAAGTACAAATTTTCAAATACCTTGTGCTCCAGTTTATGTTGACTCCATCCGTCCTGGCAGAATATGCCACATAGACAGCAAAACTGATATTGTCATTGGCAATGAACAGTCTATTTTTCTACGTGAAACAGCCAAACAACTCGATGAAATTCTGAATCTTCTAGATTTCAAAACTGGCGAAGAATTCATCTTGGACAAAGATGAAACAGTTTCAGTTATACAGGGCGATTCCATGGACGAGATGGCTCTAGACGTTCAACTCGCAACTGATACAGGGGAGCCCATTCCTACTTATGGTTGCCGGCATCGCACTCTCAACATAGGTTTACGGCGTGAATTTTGTCACAACTTCATCGTGGTCAAGGTCTCACACAATATAATAGACCTTGATTTCCTTTTGAAATGTCGGCTCATTGGTGGTATTGCTAGTCAAAAGATCATTGATCCATCCACCGAATTTGAGAAAATATTTTTGGACACTTGCCTCCGAGCGTTTGAAGTTACATGTCATACTGACAATCTCAATACTCCATTCAACAGAGATATCAACAGCTCTACGAGAACACAAGTCGTTGTTCGATCTCAGCAAGTCAGAGCTGCGAGTATCCAACACGATGCACCTTATCCTCACAACAGGAAAACCGCATCCCTCTGCTAAACTGAAAGCTGCCAAGAGGAGTTTTCAAGACTATTGGAAAAGGGAATTATCGAATCATCGATAGGTTTATGGGCGTCACCTTTACACTTGGTCTCCAAATCAAACGGATCGTATAGAGCCTGTGGAGACTATCTCAAGCTAAATTCTGTGATCAAATCAGATGCATATCCCATTCCCAATATGAACATCTTGCTTGGCAACTCAGCTTTAGCAACTACTTTTCAGTGATTGACTTCAGACAAAATAACATTACATCCCATTAGCACAAGAAGATGTAGGAAAACCTGTCATTATCACTCCATTTAGCCTTTTTGAATACTTGTGCATGCCTTTTTGTCTCAAGTGCCCTACTCAGACATTTCAAAGACTCATGGACAACATACTCTGCAACATTGCCGCTTATTGTATGTCATAACTCAGTGACATATTGGTTTTCAGTCCAGACCTATAATCTCACGCCAAGCACTTACGTAATTTTCTCTCACACTTATCCAATCACGGACTCAATATCAATTGTGACAAGACGAAGATTACAACTACATCTGTGGCTTTCCTAGAACATTGGATTACCCCACAAGGTATTCAACCTTTTCCGTCGAAGGCAAATTCGATAAAGAATATTAAGTCACCAATGACTTTAAATGAGCCACTACTATCGCAAGTTCCTTCCCGGCCTTTCAAGGCAAATTTATCCGTTATGTAGGCAATCCGGAATCGAAAATAACTTAGCAGAAAATCCATCATTTCTTGGTCGCCTGAAGACGAGGAATTACTCCGTCTCGCCATCAACTCGTTAGCAAATGACAAAAATGCTGATTCATCCAGATTTCAAACGACCATTTCTACTCACAACAGATGTTTCTGAATTTACTATTGGGGCAACTTTGGAACAAGGAATTGACGGAGTTCGGAATCCTTTTAATTTTTACTCGCGTATTCTCCAACCAGTAGGAACCAGATACGACACTTTTGGTCGTGAACTCCCCGTCATCCACGACACAGTGCGCCACGCCATCAGCATCATTGGCAGCAGCAGATTTGTTGTTTTTACAGATAATGTACCATTAGTTAGCGTAATACGAAACACGAATTCAATTGTCGCGAAGTACCCTGCCAGAGTAGAAAGACAGCTGTCAAGTCTGAGCGAATGGTAATTCGACATCTTTCATGTTAAGTGCGAACAAAACCTCATTGCAGACGCACTTTTCAGGCCAGGTGTCTCGATACAACCACTCTCGCATTCGCCATTCTCAGTAAACTCCGTGACTCTAAGTGGACCTGAACTAGCGCCATCCATTCTGCGAACGGAACAGCGCGGTGACATGCATATTATAAGATCAGTAGTTCGTCAACCCACCAAGTTCTTATGCCAACTCTGGGAAGGTTTATCCATTTATTATCTCACGGATATGCAGCCCAACAGGCCAGGTCTGCCGACCAGCCTTCAGAGAAATATTTTCGACTTCATTCATTCAATTTCCCACCTAGGGAGCAAGGCGGCTGTAAAACGTTTTACAGATTGTTTCTGGGGTCACAGACTCAGGCAGAATGCTATGCGATGGGTCTCCGAGTGTGCTACTTGCCAAAGATGCAAGATCACCCGGCACACTCGATATAAGTGGGAACATTTCCCAACTACTTCACGCATAGCCATCGTCCAAATCGATATAGTTTATCGGACACCAGTTCAAGGTTTTAGAAACCTTTTAACTATGATTGACACATTTAATCGACGGCCTGCGGCTTTACCTCTTGGCACAATTTCTGTAATCGGAGCCACTAACGATTTCATCTCTGCATGGATAGCACATTATGGTGTTCACAACGAGGTCATTACTGATAGAGGCACTTGCTTCTTATCTGATCACTTCAAAAATACCTTGCGAGTCATATGATGCAACTTACGCCAGACAGCTGCCTACCACCTCCAATCTAACGATATGGTAGAAACGAATGCATTGGGAACTTGAAGCAGCTTTGGCTGGAAATGGCGCCATATTTCAAGAGATGTGATCTCTGTGGATCCATAGGATTCATGACTTTCCTCACACTCACTTATCTCACGTGGTATAACCAGCTGTTCTTAACTAACAGTTGTGAAGTATTTTTATGCCATCTCTGCGGCAATATTCGACTACAACTTTGTCCTTATCATTTGATTTTTATGTATATTATTTTAGATCATAGTGTTGCAACGTGTGGTTCACACCTGAGCCCACGCTGCCTTGTATAGCAACACTAATTATTCATCGGTTACAAATCATGGTAAAGGCCAATTTCAATGCATATCGCAAATTCATAATTTACACATTACACATACACTACGAATATCATGACCACAACGTCGAGTACACATTAGCTCCTGTGGTCATATTCGAACTCTCTTTGAAAACGATCCAGCCTGCCCAGATTTCAACTTAAACCTGGCAACTTCATTGGCAATCCACTTTACAATTTTCACGCTGCGGCTCTCAGAACCTATCACACGGTATTACCGGCCACTACAGCTAAGAATCTGCTTAGCCATAACTAGTGGTTATTTTGGAATCATATCGTCGTTGAAGCAACCAACAGGTATGCGCCAGCCCAGCATTACTATGCACTTTTGGTTAACAATGGGAAGAATAATAACCAGTGTCTTAACTGGGTTCGAACTTTGCCCTACATTACTAATCAAGGCTCGCCGAGAGGAACTTTCTTCTTTTTATCTTTACTTTCTCTCATAGGGGTAAGTGATGGAACGACTCAGATTAATTCGCCGATATATTGCCAAAATCGAATTAAAATTTCAATACGCTGAATCAATTAGAGCGCGCAAAATTGCCATTGACCAATGGCGTGCAACTTCGAACCTATATAAGCACGGTGTAATTAACATGCAAGACATTTCTATACTTCTGCTCTGCTCGCTACATATAATTCCTGTCGCACTCTCCACTGGACTGTCTACCTACTCCGTCTTCTGGACTTACGTTTACCAAGTTGTGCCATCTAGTCGCTTTGTCTTCAGTCTCGCCAACCTTATTGTTGCTGCACAACTAGTCATATGTAATCAATCATCTAATAATCGGAATTATATCTGTGCCAGCCATCACGGTGTTGCCGCAGATCTACAACAAGACAATTCTTAGTTTGCAAACAGCAACTCACACGCGATTTCGACAACTCTACATATTCCGAAGCGTCCACACAAAGGAACACTATCCAACCAACCGGATCATGCAGAGTAAGTGTCTAGAAGTACTTCTAGACAATGAAATATACATAATTTTCACGACATTTTCCGGTGAATGCATTTCAGGCCCTGTTAAGGGCCACGTACAGAAACTGTTCTCAGGTAATTCCTGTCTTGTCTTCTTCACGTAACGTCGCACGGCACTTACTTGCAATCGAGGCGTTTAAAAGTGAAAGCCAAGGAAATCCAAAATGTTAACGTGGGAAGGGTGTAAATTTACCTTTCCATATATATTTATAAATATGTATATACATATATATATACATAAATATATATTCATTTGTGTAGATACTCAGGAGAAAATGACAAAGAAATAGTTCTTGGTAGCTGATAAAAATTTTTTCATTTTTTTAAATAGAAGAGTACTCTTAAAATGACATTCGTTTGATGTGCTTCGCAATCTGGCCAACGCGAGTGCACAACACATTTTGTATGAAGTCGGTGTGAAAGGAAACCATTTTTATCAAAAGAATGGAAAATTGCGTAAATATATTTCTCAAAATTACCTAACTAAACTAACCAGTCGTTTTATTCTTTGGAGATATTTCGTCTGCCACTGGCGGTAACCTTCATCTGACTACTGCACATGATTTTTTTTTAAATAACAAAGCGAAGATGTATAAGCCTACTTTTCACTTTCTATGACCTTCACACTAGATACCATGTGTCACGTGTGAATATATATATATATATGTATATATATATATATATATATATATATATATATATATATATATACAACT